>CAUYPK010035511.1:0-54769 GCA_963574355.1 Loris lydekkerianus | reverse complement strand
ACATTCCCGTGTGGTCCTTTATAACATTTAGTTTTAGGTGGAATCCTCTGCACTTGCTACCGCATGGTCCCTTTGTATGTAGCCACCACATGGGCCCTTGGTATGTGTGTGTGTGGGGGGGGGGGGAGATGGTTGCTCTGGACTGGTTTTTCATGTTGCCAGGATGTTTTTGCTGATTCTTCCTCATGAGTGTTTTCTTGTACCTGTTTCTTTGCCCTAATTACCTCTCACTTCTTCTTGGTCTTTACATTACTATACCTCTGGCCTAGGGTTTCGATGAGTCCTTTTAGTACAGGACCAGAAGGAAGAGAAGATCGAAGAGCAAGAAAGAAAAAAAGGGGGGGGGAGAGAAAAGAGAAAGGACAGGGAATTATTAAAAGGGAATATTGACAAAAAGAAGAGAGGCATAGAAAGAGGGAAATAGGAGCAATATAGGTGTACAGTAGGATACTTTGACCCAACCTTAAAAACCCCCCACCTCTGGAGGTGTTGTGTTGGGTGGTTCCCTTGAGATTAGCAGCTCTTTGGAAGCCTGTTCAGACACAGTACTCCACCTCCATCAAGTAGAGAGGAAAGACAAAAATGTTATAAATCAAATCAAAACAACCAAACAGAAAAATTTATGGGATAAAATTGGGAGGGAAACCTAATAATAGTGGTAGAAACACTAACTAAAAAGAAGCTCTAATTGTTAAAGAAGGCAACAATGGAAAATTATATTTAAACTAGAAAAATGAAGAAAGAAAAGAAAGAAACAACAAAAAAAAATCTAGAGGGAAAATGTTGAAATTTTTTAAAAAGCTGTGTATATATATTACTGAATATTGTCTGGGCAGCAGGTGATCTTCTGGGGTATGAGATTTTAATCACAATGCTAATACCGCTATATGAGATGGAGACAGGAAGCCTCTGCTGATTTCTCAAACCCCACAGGGTGGAGAGCCTAAATCTCTCCTTGGCCCACTTAAAAGGCAATTTAATCTGTCAACCTTGGCTAAGCAGAAGCTTTCCCAGGAAAGCACTTATTGCTAGGATTACTACTGAAGTGGCTGCTTGCTTACTCAGTGTGCTATAACTGGTCTCACTCTATGCCCCTGAGGGCAAAGGCCATAAATTGTCTCAGTCACCACCTTTAGGCTGCTCAGTCACTAGATTACTTGCCCAAGGTCTCACACCCAATCCTTGCTCTGTGACTCTGAGGATGGAGCTTGCTGGGGCAGTTCTCCTACAGTGGCTCCCCTGGGGCCACAGCTGAACACTATTAGCTCCATCCAGCTCAGCAGCACAGTCCAGGGCCCCAGACAATGCTTAAAGTCCTCCACACTCTAGCCCAAGTTCCCCCAAGGTAGTTCAACTGAGTTGCCAAGTCCAAAAAAAAAACCAAAATAGCTCACAAGTAAGGCCTTTCCAGTTTGCAATCTCACTGCTGCTGTACTTACAGCTGCCAGCAGGATTAGACCCAACGAACACATGCAACTACTTGCCAGTTCTCCACTGCTTTTGTCCTACTCATGGGGTCCAGAAGTTTCTCACTGACTCCCTTTGTCCCCAAAGGGATATTTCTGGTCAGATCCCACCAGCCAGAGATGTCTGGAGTATTCTCTTCCCAGTCTCACCATGGCCAGTTTCAAGGAAGCTGTTACTCAGCTGCCATCTTGCTCCTCCCTCCTAAATAGAAGTCTTGAACAAATGGACTTAATAGAGATTTATAGAACAATTGACCCAAATACTGCAGGAGATATATTCTTCTCTTCAGCACAATGAACATTCTCCAAGATAGACCATATATTAAGCCATAAAACAAGTGTAAATGATTTTTTTAAAATCACATGAAGTATCTTCTCAGATCACAGCAGAATAAAACTACAAATCAATTCCAAGAGAAAATCCCAAAATTTACAAACACATGACAATTAAACAACCTGCTCCTAAATGATCTTTGAGTCAATAACAAAATTAAGATAGAATTTTAAATTCTTTTAAAATGAACGAAAACAGTGACACAAGTTATTGAACCTCTAAGAAGATATGGTAAAAGCATACATCAAAATGACTGAAAAATAACAAATAGCAACCAAATGTCATACCTCAAGGAACTGGAAAAACGAGAACTGAACCAAAGCTAGCAGAAGAAAAGGAATAACAAAAATGAGAATAGAGCTAAATGAAACTGAAACAAACAGACAAAATACAAAGGATCAATGAAACAAAAAATTAGGTATTTGAAAAAATAAACAAAATCAAAAGAACATTAGCTAGATTAATTTTTAAAGGAGACAAAAGATTCAAATAAGTTCAATCAGAAATGAGAAAACAGACATTACAACTGATATCTCGGAAATACAGAAGATCATCTCAGACTACTATGAACACAAACTAGGAAATCCAAAAGCAACGAGAAAATTCCGGAAAACATACAACCCCTAAGCTTAAATCAGAAAGAAATATAAACCCTAAACAGACCAATAAGAAGCATTGACATTGAATCAATAACAACAACAAAAAACCCTCCCAATAATAAAAAGCTCAGAACCAGAAGGATCCATCATCAAATTCTATCAGATGTTTAAAGAACTGATATCAATCCTACTGAAATTGTTTCAAAAGATTGAGAAGGAGGGAATCCTCCATAACTCATTTTACAAAGCCAGTATCACCCTGATCCCAAACCCAGGAAATGATGCAACTAAGAAAAGAAAACTACAGATTCTGATAAACATAGAGACAAAAATCCTCAACAAAATACCAGCAAATCAAATCCAACAGCACATCAAAAGGATAATTTGCCACATTCGAATTTCTTGCCCAGGATATAAGGATGGTTCAACATACACAAGTCAATAATAAATGTTATTTACCACATAAACTGAATTAAAAATAATTAAAATAATTAAAACAGAAACCATATGATCAGCTCAATACAGCAGAAAAAGCATTTGATAAAATGTATCATTCTTCATGATGTAAAAAAAAAAAACTCGAAAAACTTGGCAGAGAAAGAACATACTTTTAAATAATAAAAGCCATATATGACAAACCAACAACCACGTTCAGAGTGAATGGGGAATAGCTGAAAGCATTTCTCCTAAGGACTGAAACAAAACAAGAACTCTGTCTTTCACAGCTTCCATTCAATGTAATACTGGAGTTTCTAGTCAGAGCAATCACAAGAGAAAGAAATAAAGTGTACCCAAATTGGAAAAGAGGAAGTCAAACCTTTCTGCTGTTTGCTAATGATATGATCTTATATCTAGGAAATCCTAAACACATTTGCAAAAGACTGAGATATGATAAGTCAATTGAGTGAAGTTACAAAATTATGTTATGTTACAAAATTACAGTGTACACAAATCAGTAGCACTGCTGTACACCAATATCAACCAAGGAGAGAGCCAAATCAAAAACTCGATTCCATTAATAATAGCTGCAATAAAATAACATAAAATAAAATAAGATAAAAATAATATAGCCAGGAACATATTATTCAAAAAGGTGAGAGTTCTATATGGAGGACTACAAAACACTGAAGAAATAAATTGTAGAGAATGCAAACAAATTGTATAGGACACAAATAAATGGAAAAACATATCATGCTTGTGTATTAGAAAAACCAATAATATGAAAGTGACCATACTGTTCAAAGCAATCTAAAAATTCAAGGCAACTTCTATGAAAATACCAACATAAATTTTCCACAGAATTAGGAAAATAACCCTAAAATTCATACAGAACCAAACAAATAAAATAAAACCCCAAGTAGCCAAAGCAATCCTAAGCAAAATGAACAAATCTAGAGACATCATATTACCTGACTTCAAATAATATTACAAAGTAATTATAATCAAAACTACCTAGTACTGGTATAAAAGTAGAAATCTAGATAAATAAAGCAGAATAGAGAGAACCCAGAAGTAAAATCAAATACTTACCACCAACTGTTTTCAAAAAAGCAGATAAAAACATACACTGGAAAAAGGAAGCTCTATTTAATAAATGATGCTGGGAAAATTGGAGAGCCACATACAACAAAATGAAATGATCTCAATCTCTCATCATATACAAAAATTAACTCAAGATAGATTAAAGGTGTAAATGTAATATCTGAAACTATACAAATACTAGAAGAAGACTTAGGAAACACTTATCCAGACATTGGCCTCAGCAAAGAATTCAGGACTAAGACCTCAAAAGCACAGGCAACAAAACCAAAATAGACTAATAAGACTTAAGTGAACTAAAAAGCTTTTACAGAGCAAAAATAATAACAGAATGAGCAGACAACTTGCAGAATGGGAGAAAATATTTTTGAGTTATTCTTCTGACAAGAATTTATAAGGAATTCAAACAACTAAAAAAAAAAAAAAAACATGAAAAAGTAGGCTAAAGACACAAACAGAATTTTCTTTTTCAAAATAAGATGTACAAAAGGCTAGCAAACTTGTGAAAAAATGCTCAACCTCATTAATCAGAAAATTACAACCACAATGTGATACTTTTTTACTTCTGTCAGAAGGAAATACTTTCTCACTTTTGACAGGAAAGTATCTCTTGCCGTGCTTGGGAAGTTCTCCTCCATTACATCTTGGAGAAGAGCATTAGTGATTTGGGGACCATCCTATTCTCCTTCAGGAATTTCCATAAGGTGAATGTTTGCTCTTCTGGAGTGGTCCAACAACTCTGTCAGGGAATGATTTGTTTTTGCTCTCAACTTCTCTGCCTCTTTGAGCATTTGGGTGAGTTCAAAAGCTTTGTCTTCAATGTCAGAGATCCTTTCTTCTGCCTGTTCCATTCTGTTACTGAGGGACTCTACTGTATTTCTCAGTTCTTTAAGGGATGCAATTTCTTGCCTGTGTCTAAATCTTTGGAGATTTTGTCTTTGAATTCATTGATTTCTTGAGACAACTTTTGAATTACTCCTTGAATTTCTAATTCCAACTTCATTTCCATTCAAGAAATCTTATTTGCCACTCATATTCTGAAATCAATTTCTGACATCTCAGCCATTTGTTTATGAATGGTATCTTCTGTTGTGTCTCCTTCATCATTCTATTGGGAAGTTGATCTACTCTGATTATTCATGTTTCCAGAGCTTTCCCACTGATTCTGCCCCATGATTATTTTTCACAATTTGGCTAGAGAAGCTTGTAAGGTGATTGGATTGAGGGCTCCTGGAGTTGTATGTAATTAACCAGCCCTTTACCAAAGAGTTGAGACTGGTAACTGTGGCTTTTCCCCTACAGCTTTACAAAGGTCCCATTCAGGGCTGCAGCTTGAGACTCTGGGGACCTGCTTGATGTGATGGGGCTAATTGACTCTGTCTTGTATTCAGCTAGTCTCTATCCAATGCTAGTGAATCAGTGCCTTTGGGGCTGAAATCTCCGCTGTGGATATATACAAGCAACTAAGGCACCCACCACAGGCAACAACTGAAAGAGGAGAATCAGACCTTCCCACTACAACACAACCAGGGCTCAACCTTGGAGGATCCCCAGGTGACCAGCCCAGATCAAGAGTTCCAAACCAATTGTCCTGGTCAGCCCAGTCACTGATCTAGTGGAAGAGTTCAAAAGGTCTCCAGCAACTAGACAGGGATCCACAGAGTTGGGGCTCTCTGGCAGTCCACAGAATTGGGGAAGTGTGTCTCCAAAATTTGACCCCAGCAGATTCGCTATACTTAGTTGCTGCTGCTGCTGCAGAGCAGGTGCCTCCAAGCAGCTTCCCATACCTCCACCCACAGCTGATATGTACTTTCATAGTGCCAGGCCAGTCACCCTTCCCCCTGTGTCTCTCTCTACAGCAACTAGCGTCACTGTTTCAGTGTAACTATGCTGCTGCAGCCCATGCAATGCCCAGCCCTACAAAGGAACTGCAAACACTCTGCAGGGAGTGGACATCTAGACTGACAGGCAAGAGGGAAAGGGTGGACAGGGAGTTCAAAATGGCATAAAAAATATTTGTTCAACTTTTATTCTGGGCAAAAGAATGCCCAGGCTCACAGTGGGGTCTCTCTGGAGAAGGAGTCCCAGCCTCCAGCAACTCTCTCCCGTGAGTTGAGACAAGAGGTCTTCTGTTCACTGCTCGCTTATAGAGATCACATAGCAAGCCACTCTCTTGGGGGAAGGGATGGACTCTTGTCCTCTTTGGGATGGATTTTGTACCTGAATTTTGCTTCCTTGGAGTCATAGCTTGCCTCCGCAGGGATGACGTGCATTTATTAGTCTTTTCTCTCAGCTCAGCTCCCGACCTTGAACTTTATTGGGTTCTTTTTGGCCATTATCTTTCCCTCTGGATGGAAGCTTCTATTGAAAGCTGGCTCCAGTCGGCCATCTTCCCCCTCCCCTAAACGTCAGTATTTTCTTTATACAGCATAACTGACTCACAGACCTCCCCCCACAGCATGTCCTTTGTCTCTTTATGATTTTAAACACCGAATAGAGATATTAGTTGTATGTCAGTATTACATTTAACACTGACAGACATGTCTTTTTTTAATTAAATAAATATTATTTGTATTCATCAAAAATTACTAAAGTCATATGAACTTGAAAAATATTTGGGGTTTCTTAATTTATGAGTCATTTATTTTTAAGTCAATTTAGTATCATGTAGACAATATGTAAACACAGACATGTATGCATATATATATATAACTATAGACAGACACAAACAAATATTTTATAATTTTTATTTTTAAATATTAGCTATGAATGGCTCAGCACCTATACTCAGTGGCTAGGGCACTAGTCACATGCACCAGGGCTGGCAGGTTTGAACCCAGCCCAGGCCTGACAAACAACATGACAACTACAACAACAACAAAGAAAATAGCATGGCGTTTTGGCAGGTGCCTGTAGTTCCAGCTACTTGGGAGGCTGAGGCAAGAGAATTTCTTAAGCCCAAGAGTTTGAAGTTGCTGTGAGCTGTGATGCCATGGCACTCTACCAAGGGTGACATAGTGAGACTCTGTCTCAAAAAAAAAAAATAATAATAATAATAATAATGTTATCTGACTCACATGGTCAAAACCTTTTGTTATGTTTATTTCATAAGACCCAGAGAAAGGGTATAAGTTTTTTTCGGGAAGGATTCAGGGATATGTCTGTTAGGTGAGACACAGAGGAAGGTTTAAAATGGATGTCAAGGCAATACAAAATCATGGGAAGCTATTATAGAATTTTTAAGAAAATATATAAGAACCTAGCAGCTAGCATCTGCCGCACCTCTCGGCCCAGTAGACCTCACCAAAACGCCATCTCAGATGGAGCACACCAGGGAAACCATGATGTTCACGTTTCATAAATTTGCCAGGGATGAAGGCTACTTAACAAAGGAGGACCTCAAAGTGCTCATGGAGAAGGAGTTCTGGGATTTTTGGAAAATCAAAAAGACCCTCTGGCCTTAGACAAAATAATGAAGGACAAGGACCTGGACCAGTGCCGAGATGGCAAAGTGGGCTTCCAGAGCTTCTTTTCCCTAATTGCGGGCATCAGCATTGCGTGCAATGACCATTTTGTAGTACACATGAAGCAGAAGGGAAAGAAGTAGGCAGAACCGAGCAATTACTCTGCCCTGAAAAGTGTTCTCTCAAAGGATTGCTTCAAACATCTGTCCCACAGCTTCTCCCTATATAAGGATTTCATGAGCAGATCAGGATCCTTAGACTATATACAAATAAAATCCCATTTGTCAAGCAGAGAAGAAAAAATTAATTAAATGCCAGATGAGCTTTTGTTTTTTGCATTGTTTGCATCCACTTGCCCTCAATAAACATAATCCTTTTTTTAGTTCCAAATTTAACCCCCCAAAAAGAAAAGAAAATATATAAGAGCCTAGAAAAAAATTTAGAAGCCAGTTTAAAAATAACTGGCTGTGGCTGGGTGCAGTGGCTCATGCCTGTAATCCTAGCACTCCGGGAGGCCGAGGACTGGATTGCCTGAGCTCAGGAGTTGGAGACCAGCCTGAGCCAGAGCAAAACTCCATCTCTGAAAATAGCCAGGCATAGTGGCAGACACCTGTAGTCTCACTACCCAGGAGGCCAAAGCAAGAGAATCACTTGAGCCCAAGAGTTTGAGGTTACTGTGAGCTATGACGCCACAGCACTCTGCCGAGGGTAACAAAATGAGACTCCGTCTCAAAAAAAATAAACAAATAAAAAACAAAAACTGGCTGAACATTAGTTCTGTCTGACCCAGTCAGACATTTGAGGCTTTTTTTTGTTTGTTTTTTTTTTTTATTCCAAGCATGTAAAGAAATAGGAAAAAATGTTAGAGTTTGCCCACTGTGGTAATAACCACTTACTGTAGTTGTCACCAGTTATCTTTTGGAGTTGTAGTTGCTGGTAGTGACTTGTCAGTTACCATACACTGCAAGTTTCAGTGTCCTCTCACAGCATAAAGTAACCTTTGGTATCCCGAAAGCCAACTATATCAGGGAGCTCAATGTAAAAGAAAGAGGAGCCTGAGTCCTCAGAAGAACCCGCTCATGACTCTTGGGGTTCCCTGAGGAAGTAAGAGAAACCCTAAAAGGGTCAGTGGTACCTTTTCTGAGTTTCTTAAGGATCTCAGGATTGTGAGAAGTCTCCTTTAGATCCCTTTATGTGGTAGTCAGAACTCTGATGTTTTTCTTAGTAACTTTTTCTTTTCTGGCACCAAATAGAGGACATGGAGACTTGAAAGGGTACACATGAAGGATTAAAGGAAGCGGGATGGAAGAAAGCGGTGGAAAAAGGAGGTGCAAGAAGCAGAAGCAAATGTAGGAACGAATCGAAGGGGAGCCAGTCTGAAGAGATCTTACGTTTCCCAAAAGGCCAACGAAATTTTACATTATCCTCGGCAAAATGTATGTCAGCAAGAAAGGAAGTGAATGGAGGGACCACAGATGTAACTAAAAAGGAGTTTTTGCTGACGAAAAAAAAAAAAAATTATGGAGAAACAGGATCCAAAAGAGAAAAAGTGGAAAGATCTTTTAAAAATATGTATATATTAAATTATCACCTAATTATTAGTTTTTAATTAGGCTGCCTTTTGAAAATGGAGCTCCTGATCTTTTACATGTTTTATTACTAGGTTTTTAGGAGGGTGAACAGCAAAAGTGCTGGTTTTCTAGCTTTTTTTGTCCCTGAAATTTGCATTTTTAAAGGAATGGCTTCTCATATAAGACTGAAGAGAGAATTTACTCTCAAAAAGCACAGAGATATAATGCAAGATTTCAGAGATCCCTGGTACTTATTAATCAATTTTTTTCTTTTGAATATAAAGTTTTCCTTTACCTCGAGTGAGAAGACAGAAAGCAAACAACCAGAACAACCCGGGAAAACGCTTTTATCATGCTCTAAATAGAAACCTAAATTTTAAATCAAAGGTATACTTTCAAATGACATAAGATGAAAACTAGCATACCTGAGACCAAAACACATAAGAATGTTTTATGGCTTTTAAGCAAGGTCTCTAAAGAGGGAACAAGAAAAATGCAGCCCTTTCAAAATCAAGACTATCCTGAAAAACAGGCAAAAAAGAAGAAAAGCTTAGATGCTTACCATTTCAGGGGCTCCCAACATTTTAGTTCACTGCTTGCACACAAAGGCCTGATAACTTGTGTGTTCCCATGGATGGAAAATCAAAAGAGACAATCAGTAAGAAAAACTGGAAATCAAAAGCTGTTCATAGGAAGTTGTGGACTGCTAACATATGCCCCCCCCCCAAAAAAAAAAAAAACATAGACGTGTAAAAATATAAATTTAAAACAAATAATCCAACCTAATTTTTATACATAATTTTAACTAATTTTTATAAATGTGTTTTTCCCAAGCTGAAGGAATTTAGTTGAGGAAATGAGACTAAATTCTGAGGAAGGGACATTTAAATCAGGGGCCTAGAAATTTAAAAGATCTTTTAGGTTGAAATATTTTAACTTTATTTTTAATCTGATTTCTGCCTTTAATGTTGTTAAGAGAATTTTTAAGACTGGCCATAAAACTATTAGGTGCCTTTGTTTTACTTTGAGTGTCCCATAAATACAAACAGGGCAATTGTGGCAAGGCATGGTGGCTCATACCTGCAATTCCACCACGTTGGGAAGCCGAAGCAGGAGGCTTACTTGAGATCAGAAGTTCAAGATCAGGCTCAGTGTTTAGGGTGCCGGCCACATGCACCAGGCCTGGCAGATTTGAATCTGGCCCAAGCCCACTAAACAACAATGACAACAACAACAACAACAAAAAAAAATAGCTGGCAGGCACCCATAGTCCCAGCTACTTGGGAGGCTAAGGCAAGAGACGTGCTTAAGCCCAAGAGTCTGAGGTTGCTGTGAGCTGAGATGCAACCACACTCTACCAAGGGTGACAATAGTGAGATTCTGTCTCAAAAAAACCCAAAAAAACAGAAGTTCAAGATCAGCCTGGACAACATAGCAAGACCTCGTATCCAAAAACCATAAGAAAATTAACTGGATATGGTGACCTGCACCTGTAGTCCAACCTCTCAGGAGGCTGAGGCAGGAGGATGGGTTGAGCCCTGAAGTTCACAGTGACAGTGAGCTATAATTAAGCCTTTGCACTCCTGCCTGGGTGACAGAGGGAGACACTGTCTCTAAAAAGGTAGTAAATAAATAGAGAAATTTCTTAATGTGACAGCTCTCTAAGGCTTTTTTTTAGATACAGAAGTCTTTCTAATTTAAAAGATCCATTATATGTTCATTGATAACTAGGATCTCCAATCATGTATAATTTTTTTTTTCAGTAGAGACTTAATCTAATAAGCCTCTTCATGAAAAGACCAGCAGGTAATTTTTTAGGCTTAGAATAAACTTTTTTATTGAAGTAAGAGGCATTCCCAAGGAAAGCAGAGAAGAGGCAGCCCACGTGATCCCCCAAAATTCACTCCCAGAAATAGACTGAGGAAGGCAAAAGACCTTTGTTGCCGCAGGCAGTTAAGAATGGTGTTTGTGGAAACAGTGGCTCTAATCTCCCGACAAGCATGTGGACACACGGACACGTGGACAGGTGGACACATGGGACATGTAGGAGCGCCTCCAGCCACAGACTCACCAACCTATGACACCAGGCAGGCATTTCTGGGATTGGACTTTCCTAGCACTAACCTGGCAACAAAGGTTGGAATGACAAAAGCTCCATATGGATAAGACTTCTTAGTAAGACAAACTCCCCTTACTAAGAGTGTTGGCACGTTAGAACAAAGAGAATGCTGCTTAATAATTTTAAGTGTCTCAGGTTCCCATCCTTTCAGTCTAGCCACCTGATGTGACCCAATAATCATGCACACACCCCTCCCCCCACCTCCAGCTGGCTGAGTATTTTTCACTCAGTCACAAAAGCCCGATTCTCAGGATATAAAACAAGACAAAAGGGGAAACTTAACCAGAAGCCAGCTTAAACAAAAGGCTTATCAGGGCTTGAGGCCTTCTACCCAATACTTCTTTGGGAGGATGCAGAAAGACAGAGGCAAAGGAAAAAAAAAGCCAATCTGGGAGGAAAAGGATCAGACAACTGAGGAATCATAACAAAAATGCACAGAGTTGCCATGCCCAAGGACTAGTCCATACAAGTGGTTTTCTACTTTATATATATATATATATATATATATATATATATATATATATATATATATATATATATTTTTTTTTTTTTTTTTTTTTTTTGTATTTGTCTTTTCTGAGCACAATTGTCTTAGAAGGAGATATTTTGAAAAGTGGCCATGAAGGCCATTCTGAATAAAAGGAATGGAAGACGCTGATATAAAAATGAGAAAATGAATAAATAAATAACTGGCAGATGTAAACAGGAATCCATTCCATCTGACTTTGCTGCAGATGGTGGATCAGAATTAATAAGCTTCCGAGGACAGACTAGAACCAGACTGAGAGGAACAGGTCAGTAGTGGTGCTCTAAGTGTGGTTCCTGGACCAGAACATCAGCACCTCCAGGAAACATGGAAGAAGCACAAATTCTTGACAACTCCCCCCTCCCCCCCGTTTTATTGACTTGGAAACCCCACACATGAAGTCCAGAAATCTGTGTTTTCACAAGCCCTCCAGGAGCTTCTGATGTATATTAATGCTTGAGAATCGCAAGGATAAATAGCTGGGCTTATAAACTGCATGTCATATCAGACAATTGAAGTAAAAACTGTCATCCAACCCTAAATCTTATTTAAGTTCCCAACTCTCTATGTCCCCAGGTCAAGGATAATTTCCTGCTGCTGTCACTTGGAGGTAGAATTATGAGGCAAACCAGATACTCTTGGCTTCTAGGGCATTCTAATCTTGAAAGAAAATTCTAAAGTAGGGCTTCCCAAGCTTAGTAAGTTTGACATTTGGGGCTGCATGATTCTTCAGCTTGGGGTGTTTCTGTGTGTTGCAGGATATTTTCAACAGCGTCTCTAGCATGAATGACCACCAGACACAAATGTCACCATTCCCCCAATGTAAGACTACCAAAAATATTACCAGATGCTGCTACATGTCCTCTGGGAAACAAAATTGCCCCTACTTGAGAACAACTATGCTAAAGTGTTTTCAATTAAAATTTATAATCTGTATGTCGTTCAACACATGGGTTGAGTCATCTACCTGCTGGTGTAGATGGAGCAACACGGAGAAACATGGAGAAACAACCCATGTGTTCGTGTATAGGCTTGATGATAGTACTGCTTTCTCCAGGTTAAGGTTAGATAAGGCATTCTTCTAAAGGACTGGGGTAGGCAACTTGGAGTACATACTATGAAACAGATGATGATGAAAATGGTAACTAATGGCACAAAGAACAAAAACTATTGATAATAATTTAACTAAAAGATGTAGAATGCTCCTCCCCCAGAGAGATAATCCAGAGATTTAAGAAGTTAATTGCAGAACCTTCACAAAATAACAAAGTTAGTTCTCGTCAAAGCCAAGTCAGCCAAGAAACAATAATTTTAAAAAGATTTTTTAGTGACAGCTATCTTTTCATTTGAGTGTGCAATTATTTTAGAAGCTCATTAAATATTCAGATTCCTGGGCCTTACTCTGTTATTTTAATTTAGTGAGTCCAGTAGAAGCCTTTTAATAAGCACTCTGGGCACTTTGAGTGATGGTGTGTGTTGGATCTACAGTCTGAGAATTACTGCTTTTGAGAATGAATAATAGGGACAATGAATTTGGGGAAAGCTGAGTTACCTTGCTAATTAAGAAATCATTTCCTTTCCAAATGTATAGGTTCTAATCTGGGCTATTTACTGCCATGCTCCATCTACACCAGCAGGCAGATGATGGTGGAAATAAGTGAAGCAGCCCTCACAAAAAACAATAGGCTGTGATGAGAATCGTGGTTAATTAAAATAGGGCAGTTGGTGCTAAGCAAAGGTTTTTTCGTTCATTAAAAAAAAAAAAAAAAAAAAAAAAAAAAAAATACTCATGAATGCCAGATCTTCTGATACTTAAGCATAAACTGGAATTTCAGGTTTTTATATCAAGACTTTTAATCTTAAAAAAAAATTACAATTAGAATTTTGTTCAGCCTCTTAATTTTTCAGGCTGGATTTGGACTACAAATTGCTTGCTTGTGACTTCAGTCCTGGAGAAGCCAGTCCACCAGAGGCACGTGTAGGAAGAAAAAAAAAGCCTGTAGCGTGAGGGTTCTGTGCCTGTCCTGAGGTCTCCTTGACTTCCATCCCTCACTATTTTTTGCTTTCTTTTCTTTTTTGAGCACCACTGCCCACACTGTCAGATAGAAATCTCTCTGTACTTATACAGCCAGCGTGTAGGCTTGGGGAGAGGAAAGGCAAGGATGCCAGGGGTAGAGGGGACATTTCTAGCCAAGTCTCCTGATCGTTCCTATGAGACTGTCCCCATCGCCTGAGCTAGACCTATGCTCTCAGCTCCCTGAGGAGAGTAACAGTCTAAAAGAATAGTAGAGCCCGAGCTAGGAAAGAAGCAAAAAAGATACTCAGCACCGGGAGACAGTGCTGGAGTGCCAAGCGATCCAAGCTCTCTGCACACGTCCAGATGTATGCTCAGCAAAAGGAAGGTGGCAGAATCTGAGTGAAGCTAACAAGGACAGCTGTCAAGCACGGGGACCCTAGTACATATCACACCCTGAGATAACTCCTGCACATACTTATACACAGACAGATAGGTACACCCCAGACATCTTCTCCTGACAAACATTCAAGCTACTACATCCTAAGTCATGAGGTTATAGGGAATGACCTTACATAAGCATCCAGGTCTGATGTAATGCAGTTCTCTAATTTCTAAATGCAATCCATTTTATGAAAAATTTAAATTTAATAATAGGTTCATTATTATTGCTAGCAGAGAAAGAAACATGACCCCATAAGGGTAAATATGAAATATTTAATAAATATTAATATATACACAGGCGTATGTATTAAAATGCATCTTTAAATTGAGAAAATTCCCTAGTTCTCTTTCCTGACATGATTTCTAGAGCCCTGTAAAACCCTTATCATTGCAGGAGCACTGTAAGAAAGAAACACATGGAAACTCCTAGGCAGCCTCATCACGCAAGTGGTAGACTTTGGTAATCCTACCAACTCCACAAATTTCTGGAATTACAAATAAAAACAGAAATAGCTTGAGAAAATGAAATATTGAGGAAGACTATTCCTCAAAACTGAGCTTTGAGAATTATATATGGAAACCTTGAATACTTTCTGCTTTTAAAATGAAGTTTTTGACACAAGAAAGAGCATGTGGGACAGAGATTTACACATAGAGCCCCAGAGATGATAATGCACTGGGAGCACAACCAGGCAATGGAAAGGAACCGTGACCAACATACTTTTGTTATCATTTCTGTTATCCTCCCATTAATTATATTAGTGTTCACTGCAGGACTATTGTTAAGATTTGGAGCAGAAGACTGGCCCAAGAATGTAGAATGCTTAATGTCCCCTCCCACTATCCACAATTCCAGGAGTGCCCTACTCTAGGGAAGTGTTAACATGACTGAACAAAAAACACAATGCCTTTGCTATTCAATGCTCCTTACACACAACTACCACAGTTACACCTGTGTTCTGTTAATTGATTAACTATGTGGTAAAATATTTGTTTAAAGAATTATAGTACTGTCTTATGTCACTCAACGATGGGGTTATGTTCTTAGACATGTGTCACTAGGCGATTGTGTCACTGTGTGACCATTTCTGTGTGACAGAAAATACTTACACAAATGCTTCCAGGCCTCTTACCCACATAGCATGTTACTGTACTGAATACTGTAGGCAAGTGAAATGCAATGGGAATTATTTGTGTATCTAAATATATCTAAGTGTAGGATAATATAGCAAAATGTAGTAAAAATACAGTATTATAATATAAATCACATACACTGCTGATATTGGGAGGAAATTTTGTTATGAAAAGCATTACTATACTTACGCCATGAGATTGCCTCAACCTTGTTTGAGCTAATAACGGCTAAGAAAAGGGACCCTTCATCTACAATTAAGAAGTCACTGAGTCCCATCAGTCCACCACTATTTGTAGTCCTTGTTCCAGAAGACACTGTCTCCATCCACCGTTTGTGCATAGCCAGGGTCCACCTTCACCCTCCCAACCTGAGAATAGTATCTGGAGAGAGACCAACATCTGTTTGGATATAATTCTGGCATGATTCGCAAAAGGTCTTTATTGTTGTCTCAACTTAATTCCTAGGGTTGAAGAGAAGCCATTTCAACATCTCTATTCTATTCTATTCTATTCAATTCAACCCAATAAAATCACAATGCAAGTTTAGTAAACTGTATGGTGTTAAAATGGCATATTTATTCTATTGTAATTGTAATTCTGGCATGATGCTAAATGTTGGATAGAAAATGATAAATCATGACTTGGTGTGAACCTCAAGAAACACATCTTCTAATAGGAGAGACACACATAGACTAATAATTAGTATAGAATGTGACGAAAGTCAAAGGAGGTGACAATAGAAGGTGACACAGAGGAGAAAGGGAATACCCATCACACACAGAGGAGGCATTTTAGAAGAGGCTCAAGTGCTGATCTCTGAACTAAAATAGTCATTTATCCCATGAACAGAGAGATTTGTTTTCCTAAGTATAGTAATTAGCACATAGAAGATAAAAGGCCTTTAACCAACTATTCAGGAAATAAAAAATATTTTAATATTCCTATAAAGAAGAACAGAAATTAGACTAGCCTGTACACAGAATTAGATTCAGCTCAACTAGAACCCAACACACATAAAAGGATAATTTCCACCAATTGCTTAAAACCCGCAAGTGAACCTCCATTACCACAGAATACTGCTCACTGGTTAAAGGAATGCACATATAATGCTGTGGATGAAACTCAAGATAATTATGCTAAGCAAAAGGATACAGACAAAATCTATTATTGCATTTATATAAAACTCTAGACAATACAAACTACTCTGTAGTGGCAGTGAGCAAATCAGTGGTTGTCTGGGGATGGATAGGGAGGTGCTATCAAGGAAAGAGAGAGAGAGATTACAAAGATTTGCAAAGAAGCTTTGGAGTGTGGCGATCTGATCACAATCTCGATTAAGGGGATGGTTGCATGGATTTGTTTATGTCAGAAGTTATGAAATTATACATGTTAAATATGTATCATTTACTGCACACCCATTGTACCTTAGGAAAGTTGTTAAAAATCAAAACAAAAAAGAAGTATCGTATGTTGAAAGTCATTGCATAAAAGCTCTGTGAGAACATATGTAGAACCCAGGGCTACACTAAAACAGAATGAATTAATGATAGACCATAGCTACTCCCTAGAGTAACCTTCTTTGCTCAGTAATGTATGAATTTATCTCCTTTAATCTGCAACATCTGTGAAGAATATACATTTTCTAGAAGGTCATAGTCATTTTTTTCATTCTAGAATATATTGATTCCTGATCCTGTAATCATACATTTACGAGGAACCAGAGATAAAGCTATGAAAAGAGAGATATTTTTTGTTATTTCAAAGTCTATGATTAATATGGCGCATTCATTTCAAATTTTATCTTCAATCGTGCTGGGGAAGCTTTTTAAAAACATTCATTCTGCTGGTATTTAAGTCCAGAGTCCCAGCGCATCTACTTCAAAGCTAGTCCTGTTTCTGAATTAAATAATTACTATGTTTTTTTTTTTTTTATGTTCTATGAAGAACATAGTGTGATCTGTGAATTTGGCTTTTTGCCTGTTCATAATTTTGTTCTAGAATTATTTTTGTGGCTTGGCACCTGTAGCTCAACGGCTGGCGCACATACACTGGAGCTGGCAGGTTCAAATCCAGCCCAGGCCTGCCAAACAACAATGACAACTACAACCAAAAAATAGCCAGGCATTGTGGCAGGAGCCTGTGGTGCCAGCTACTCGGGAGGCTGAAACAAGAGAATCACCTAAGCCCAAGAGTTTGAGGTTGCTGTGAGCCGTGATGCTACAACACTCTACTGAGGGTGATGTAGTGGGACTCTGTCTCAAAAAAAAATAATAAATAAGTAAAATAAAATAAAATAAAAATAAAATAAAATACTTTCATTATATAATAAAATAAAATTACTTTCGTTTCAGAAATGTATGAAGTCATTGCTATATATCAATATATTGAGAAGAGTCCTTGGTGTATTTGTGTTGGTGTCATGAACCCATTAATTGTGTGTATCTTAATTGAGTTCTTGTCATGTAAATAAACTTTTGCAGATAACCCTCAACTCCATACAACTAACAAATGGTATTATACCTGCTCTTTTTCCTTGCCTAGGTCTACGAAAACTTGTAATGCCATTCCTGTACCAACAGTCCTCATTTTGCCTGGAGTATGAAATTCAATTGCTCGATTGCTAAGATTCCAAGTACAAGGTCAGTTGTGGATGATACTAACATACTAGCTTGCAGCTGAGCTTCCTCTTTGTCTTTGAGTGTTAGCTGAATTTTCTGTGAGTGTAAATATTAGCAATAGATATCCAAGGGAACCATTTTGAGGAGTCTTTGAGAGTGCATTTGTGCAATGACCAAACAAACCTTTTGTACTTTCAGAATAAATTTCAAAGAGTGCTCAGCAAATATCTCATTTTAACAGCAAAATACAAGCATTTATACAATAGGGTAGGATACAGATGTAGGCTTTTTTTTCAAAAGACAGTGAAATTAGTTTCTGTAGCTTCTATTCCCACAGAGAAACAATATGAAATGGTTGTTATGAGCACAGGTAGCTCAATGGCCTCTGTCACTATACAAATGATAAAATGCAAATGATTAAAACCATGCCTAAAATCATGAGATATAACTATGATAATTAATGCATGGTTCTCAGCTATAGTTTCTGATATAAATTGAGTTCTCAGAAAATGTTACCTTTAAATGTTACAATACATTGAAAAAACATAATTTTCTTTCTTATATGAAATTTATTAGTGAGATAGGTCAAAATGATGGACTCCTGATATTCAATATCAGACTTTCAATTTTTTCCAAGTTCTGCAGGTTAAGCATCTCCTATTTAAAATACTTGGGACCAGAAGCATTTTCAGTTTTAAATTTTACCTTTTTGGATTTTTAAAATATTTGAAAATATATCACGAGATATGTTAGGGATGCTATTCAAGCCTAAACACAAAATGTACTGATGCTTCATATGCACTGAATACACATAGCCCGAAGATAATTTCACAGTGTTGTTAAGACTTCTGTGAATGAAACAAAGTTTTGATGTTTTAATTGTGACTCATCACATTGGAGACCAGGTATGGAATATTTCAGTTGTGATGTCATGTCTGTGCTCAGAAATTTTTAGGTTTTGGAGCATTTAGGATTTCGATTTTTAGATGAGGAATGCTCAATGCTTATTACCAGGGTTGATTCAGATGCTATTACCATGAACAGAAGTTTCTCTAAGTAACACCAGGGCTGGGCAATGCGGAGGCATCTGCTGCATAGCACCGCAAGGGAGATGATCTGACTCCAATCCCTTTGTAATCCTCATTTCCCTATCATCAATAACAATGATACCGGTAGCAATTAAATCAGTACAGTGTCTCCATTAAGGATTGTCATCAACTTACAGAAACATTATGTGACATATTTTCTCTTTACTCTTTTTTATTTCACTTTCGCATCCTCATATATAGCTAATTTGTTGAAAAGAAAAAAATAAATAATTCATGGTCTTTGTTGCCAAATTATTCACAGACCTGCTCAGTTCTCTTCGTTAATATCTTAATAGTGTCTTAGTAAAATGCACTTTTAAGAAATGGCTCTCATTTGCTCAAAATAATACTGATGTTGATGATTCTCATGATGAGAGAGAAGAAGAGAGAGGAAGAGGAGACAGAAGGAAAGGAGGAGGAGAAAGGAGAGGAAGCAGAGAAATTACAGTAACAGCAAAAAGTGGGAAAGGAGAAGAGGAGCAAAAGAAGCAAACAAAAGACAGCACCATTGCCTTTCTTCTCCTATCTCCTGAAACTTTATGCACTAAAATTCAAATCATCTTCTTCCTCAGGAAATGTGAGTTTATAATCTTAAAACAAAATAACATAGGTAGGACATGTTCAAGCAAATGAAATTCTATGCTAATTAATGAACCTTATATGTATCTAATTTTCTGTTTAATATAAAGAACAATGCACTTTTGTGACGTGTAAAATTTCTTTGAAATCAAAATGAATTTTGAGTGATATGCAGTTTAAATACGAGCTCCAAGCTATGTGACTTTCTTTTGGGAAAGTGACTTTTACTCTATTTCTTTTTACACAGAATGGGAGATAAAGTTGCCTCGTTCATAAACTCATTTTAGAGAAAAACATTAAACTGTTCATAGTGAGTGCTGAGAAGGAGGACAGACACACAGTAGATTTGCTAGATATGTTACTTTAAGTCTGCCTGCCTTCAAGAAACCTAGATTTTCATTGGCACAAGATGAACATATTATTTGCTGCATCTATCAGGTTATCTACAGTTACAGAGTGACATTAGGTGCTCAGAGAACTCTGGAGTGGGACCATGCCAGGGGAAGACAGGGTTTGGGTGGTGGCTGAGAGGCAAAGTGGGGATGGCCATGTTGAAGGGCAGGCTGGAGTGTAAGTTCCAGCAGTGGGTCAGAGGCGGCTAAGGAAAGATGAAGAAGGAGATCATGTTTCTTCATTCCCTACAGTTGAAAAGTCTCATAGATAGCTTCTTTAGTAGGACACTTGTCTGAGCTCCCATGTGCTCCCATGCAATACAGTAAATCACCAAACAGAATCCTTGAAGAAAGATTCTTGAACACTGGCTCCTGAGAGAGGCTTTCTAAGGCCAGATCACCACAGTCCAGAACAGGGAGAATCTGGACATAGGGCAAAGGGAGCTACCTGAATACTCCTTTGTAGACAATCAGCAGTACTCAGGACCGTTCACTGCTTCTATTTTTCTGCGACTACACTGAACATCTCATAAAATTTACAATTAGTACTCACAATATGATGTTAGGTACGTCTTTTTCATTGACTCTTAAAAAGGCCAGAAAAGTTTAACCAACTTGATCAAATGTCCACTATTGTGAGTGGCCAAGTCACTGAAGTGGGATTTTTTTTTTTCTTCCCCAAGATTAGAATTGTATTATTTTATTGTTATACATAAATTTCCCTTTTCTATTGATAATTTTTTTGAGACAGAGTCTCACTATGTCACCCTGGGTAGAGTGCTGTGGCGTCACAGCTCACAAACGCCTGGGCTCAAGTGATCCTTTTGCCTCAACCTCCCAAGTAGCTGAGACTATCGGCTGCCACCACAACACTTGGTTATTTTTTCTATTTTTAATAGAGATGGGGTCTCACTTTTGCCCAGGCTGGTCTTAAACCCCCAAGCTCAAACAATCCACCCACCTCAGGCTCCCAGATTGTTAGAATAACAGGCATGAAACACTGAGCCTGGCTATTTTGATAAATTGAATATAAATTTTAAAACACACACATATATATGTATATATATACATATTTAAAACATATATATATATGAGTGACAATGCTGTCATGAGAATTGAGAACACTCCCATTACCTCTAAAATTTGACTTGAGTTATCTGTCAGCCTCTCCACTTAACTGGTAAGTGCTGGCACAGAATCACATAAATACTTAACCTCTTAAGATTGACAGGCGCCTTTCACTCTTCACAGCACCTCTGAAGCTGGTCACACACTTTAGTAGTTTGTCCCTTATAATTGCTGAATGGTAAATTCCATGGCACTGGTGTACCAATGTCTACCTATTCACTTGTTGAAGGGCCTGAATCCACATATTTGCTATCAAAAAGCGAAGGGGACTTTTCCATAAGGTCTTAGCAAAATTTTGTAATTCACTAATAAATTCAGAATGCTGATCTTTCTCATTCCTGCCTTTTCTTATGTGCAATCTCATCTCCTCTTTACATTAGTAAATGTAATAAATTACATTAATTTAATAAACAGTGTACATTAATTAACAGTGCAGTGCAGTGGTTAGAAGTATAGGTTTCAATTTTCTTTTTTTTTTTTTTTTTATTGTTTGGGATTCATTGAGGGTACAAGAACCAGGTTACATTGATTGCATTTGTTAGGTAAAGTCCCTCTTGTAATTGTGTCCCACCCCCCCCAAAGGTGTGTCACACACAGTGATGCTCCATCCCCTCCCTCATCCCCTTACCCTACCTCACCCCTTGTGTTAGCTCATCTACTGCCTTCATATTAGAATTTAGGACATTGGATTCGTGTTTCTCCATTCTTGTGATGCTTTACTAACATGGATATATTACCTTATTGTTATAGGCCTCAGTTTTCCTTTCTGGAAAATAGGAATGCTTCCTAAGCTTAAAAGAAGTAATGCACACAAAATTACTTGAAAATTGCCTCCCACATAGTGCTGAAAAACATTGGCCGTCCCTGTGCATATACAATTGGGCAGTATAAAAATACTGCACTCACGAGTTTTAAAACACAATGTTCATATGTGTAAGAATATAGAAAAATAAAAGATTTAAACTGAATTTCTACTATGTGAACTGAACATAGGGCTTAAAAATTAGTTGTGAAACTAGTGATAAGGGGTAAATTGGGTTTAATTGATATAAATGGAATTATGTTACTAACCACAGTTGAATTTCAGGCTGCAAAATAGATGTGCTAATCCCTGTTGCAGTTTGACAAAATGCTACTAATTCCACTTCCAATGTTTATATTCTCCCTAACCTGTCCTTTCTCAAAGGAGCAAAGAGAAAAGATCATAAAAGTAAAAACAAAGAGCCCTCCCTTATTGCTGTTCATTGTTTAACATAAAAATTGTTTTGCTTTATATTTGGGTCATTAATATTTTAGAAATGTTCATATTTGCTTTTTGCCTTATTCAGAAGGGCAAAGGTAGGCATGGGTTTTATGCAGAGAGAATATTAATGTTTTAGTTTTTATCCAGTGCTCCTACAGATCTGTTTGGATCACTAATCTATTGTGATTACTCTGAAAATCTGTTGAGATACAGATTTTCTCTGAATGTTCATGTGCCTGTGGGTTATAAATAAAGCTGCAATATTTAATCCAAATACTTCTAGAAGAAGATAGAAAATGACAAATTTACCCTCCCCCTGAAAACAGAATCAAAACTCTCTTCTGTCATTTCCACAAAGAAAAATACAAATACAGACACAAATAAAATAAAATGATGCAAATACATAACACGAAAATTATAATCCATGGGGGCTCTCCACAAAAACAAAAGTGTGTGTTTCTTTCTTCTTATCCATGTATTTATGGCACAGTTTACTCAGGATTTGTCCTACACTTTCCCACCTTTCTCATTTCTACTTGAACATTCATTTCTCTAACTTGGACTACAGACCACTTGACATTGTCTCTGTTTGCATAATGTATCACTGTATTTTCCAGATTATATGACTTTTTTTTACTATGAAACTGTTAATTTTTTTAAAATAAAAATATTGAGAAGTAAAAATGCTTTTGTTTCACGGATACATTGTGTTATGATGAAATCAAGGCTTTCAGCGTGCCCAACACCAGAATAATGCTCATTGTACCCAACAGGTACATTTTAATCTCTCAACCCCCTTCCTGCTGTCCTCCCTCTGATTTCCAAAGTCCTTTATGTGACTCACACTGGGGCATCTGATACTGTTATTTGTCTCCTTTGACCTTTCCTTTGACTTATACATATTATTTTTTTGCCTTCTCTTCTGCAACTATTCTTAAGAAAGCCAGAGCCACCTTCTGATTGAATTCAAATAAGTCTTCCGCTGAGACTCCTGTCATTAATCTCTTCCTTTCTGCCCATCCTACTTGAACACATTCCTAAGTTACTCCTTTCTTGTGTGTCTGCTCTGGAGTCTACCCCTTCTCCATACCTGCTCCATCTCTAGTCTTCCAACAGCTTATTTGCCGGCACTTCCCCCCTCTCTGTTATTTTAGCAATGCATTTGCAGTCACTTTAATTCTTGCTTTTTTCTCACATCTCCTTGCATGTCAGTCCTTCACCTGGTCATTCTTGCCCACATCAGTTACAATGAGAAGCCTGACTATTCTCCCCTCTCCACTGCTGCCTCCTTGTTGAACCAATTACTAGCAATTTCTTCAAAACTTCATGACTTAAAACAATATTTTATTCTTCTTCATGATGCTTTGATTGGAGGTGACTAAATGAATGGCTCTTACTGAGGTTCTTCCTGCACTCCCAGTAAGATGGCACCAGAGACTGGATGTCCATGGCAGCTGAGTGGTTCGGCTGGTGGATGGTGCTGGCTGGAGCTCAGTTTGGCCTGGACCAACTTCTATGGACTTTCCACATAGCTTGAGTCTCTCACAGCCTGGAGGATAGGTTCTAAGCCAGAGCTTCCTAAGGGTGAGCTCCAAGGAACATAAAGGAAAACACAATTCAATTCAAGTTGGGGAGATGGGAGGGGAGGAAGAGAGGGGCAGGTGGGAGGGGAACTGGTGAGTTCACACCTAATGGGACACTGTCAGGGAATATGGCACACCTCCTGGGAGCAGGACATGACTACAACAGGGACTTTACCTAACAAATGCAAACATTGTAATCTAATTGTTTGTACCATCATATTAATCTAAAAAAGAATACACAAAGTCTTTCTCACAAGGGGGAGAAAATGCGGAAGCTCAGCACATATACTACACAGGGAGGGAAGAAGTTGATGGCCGTCTCCTTGGAGACGCAGCCATCACCTTGGAGATGCAGCCATCACTGCTCTTTGTCTCTGTCTTGGCCTTCCTTTACTCTCTGATTCCTGAATCATCCAGAGCAGTCCTCTCTACAACCTCACATTGTGTTAGTCCTTTTCACAATGTTATGCAGCGGTTTGCATCTCACTTAAAGGTTCACGTCCTTGTAATGACCAATGATACTATTTACATTTTGGCTCTTGTTAGATTGGCCAAACTAATGCCATCTTGAAACACTGTTCTGTGAGACTCTGTTACAGGTGGGCATAACTCAGAGAAGAGAGACGTGCTGCAGGCTCATCCCTGCATGTCCATGCACCTGGCCAATTGCAGACACACTTGACCGAAATATGCTGACACTCCATTAAGAAGAACGTGCCAAGAAATCTCCGTAATGAGATAACATCTTTGACATTCTGATGAGAACAACAGTTTGGTGGTGCTTGGTAGAAACCAGCTCCCCACTTGGCTATGTAAGACCGGCCACCTCCCAAAATCCTTTAGATCTCAGCCCACTTGCACGCAAGTGTCAAAATAAGCAGTACTCCTTTGTTACACTGTGGTCTCGAGTGTTCTGACCTGCTCCTTTCTTCAGTTTGTACCTATCAGCTCTCTATCCCCTCTCTAAACTTATTTTCTACAACCATCTCCATTACCACTCTGCCTTAGCCACAAGAGCTTTCATATATGAGTTTTCCTTAAAGACTCTTGAAACTTTTCTGGCTGAGGGCACTTGCACCAACTCTTCCCATTTTCTGAAATGCTCTTCACTTCACTGTTTACTCGCTGACATTCCTCATGTGTCCCAACTTCTGTTTTAATGTCAGCGTCTCCATAACGCCTAACCTGTACTTCAGTTTAGAATTGCAATCCGATTCCAGTTTAGGGTCTTCCAGTCTGAGCTTAGAGGCCCCTTTCATTTCTGCTCTAATACAGATCTTGATCTATTGAGTGGTCTGGGCATGCTTGCTTCTTTTTAATTCACTGGAAATGAGGTTCGGAAAACAATAGTTTTGGCATACTTTTGAAGAACATTTCATTATTTGGCATTTTACATACCTGGAATGTATCCTGAGTCACCTGAGCCTGTCTTCAGCCATCACCTGTGCCTGTCTTCAGCCATTCTCTCTCTGAAGAGCTGCATCAACATTGCCATGTCTGGAGAGACTTGGCTCCCTTAACCTGATCTGCATTAGGCTACAACCTTATTTACTCCATTTCTTATCCTGGTGTAAGAAATGCACTCTACCAGCTGGGCAAGGTGGCTCACACCTGTAATTCTAACACTCTGGGAGGAAGAAGTGGGTGGATTGGCCTGAGCTCACAGGTTCAAGACCAGCCTGAGAAAGAGCAAGACCCCGTCTCTAAAAATAGTCTGGCGTTGTGGCAGGCACCTATAGTCCCAGCGACTTGGGAGGCTAAAGCAAGAGAATCACTTGAGCACAAGAGTTGGAGGTTACTGTGAGCTATGATTCCATAGCATTCTACTGAGGATGACAAAGTGAGACTCTGTTTCAAAAAAAAGGAAATGCACTCTGCCTTTTTCAGCATTTTACTACTTTCTAAATATCTCCCCAACTCCTATGCCTGCTTCACTTCTTCTATAAATCCACACTCCAATCTTATTGACTACATTAATATTATTAATATTATTAATGTTATTAATAATATTAATGTAGTCAGTTTCATGTAAATTATTTTTTGTTGTTGTTGTTTTGTTTTGTTTGCAGTTTCTGACTGGGACTGGGTTTGAACCCACCACCTCCAGCATATGGGGCCGGAGCCCAACTCCTTTGAGCCACAGGTGCCGCCCTATGTAAATCTTTTTTGAGATAATGGTTCTCAAAATGTGGTTCCTGGTACTTCAGAAGATCTTTTATGAGGTCCTCTGGATCAAAATAGTGTTCAACAGAGTGCTTGCTCTACAAAAGGACAGCATTAAATTCATATCTGTTGATAAATTAAGTTCTGCAGTACAGCTCAGAATATCATATCCTGTGGTTTCCAAATAGAGTAGGAAAAAAAAAAGGCACACTCATGTTTTCCAAATAAGGTGGAAAAAGACAAATGAAAAAGCAAAACTGAGTTTTAAAAAGTGTAATTACAAAGCCAGGCAAGAAAGATCTAGTGCAAAACTCTGAGAAACAGACTACCAAAGTGTTTTCTTCAAGGCAAAAGAATCCCAGCCCCAGTTATTAGCACCTAATCATGACATCCCAGCTGATGGCCATGATTCCTGATTGGCCCACTGTCCATGATATATGAGGTGTTAGACTGAGAACAAGGTTAAGGAGAGGTGTCAACTACCACATCTGGAATGGATTGAACCCTGCTTTGTAACCCTATTGTTAACAGGTTCTTAACACCTCTCTTTTTATACTGCCTAGGCCTAGGAGGGGTAATTTCCAGCCTAGATGAGACAGTACAGCTGGAAGTACTTGTGTTTATACCGTCTCCTCCATGGGAAGAGTCTTCCACACTGCATATAAACTTGATCTACACTGGAGTATATAGTTATATCCACTCAACCCCAAACCCCTCTCCCTTTATATAACCCCCCCCTTAAGTAATGCAAGAAAACAATTGAATTAACTATGTTGAACAAGAACGTATTTTGCAGACACACTGAGAGATGCTATATTAATAAATATCTGAGCGATCAGAACATAAGCATGACCTGGGCTTAGAGTAGTTTTCCCAGAAAATATCATAGAATTATACTGAATAAATTATATTTTCATTTAAAGTTCTTGCAAAATAAAGTGTTCATATCTGCAAGGTGACTTCAGTGGCGTAACAGAGCAACAACAACAAAAAAATAAACACCTCTACTCACACCATGAAGGTAACCCAACACCCCAGATTCCCTTGTTCAAGCCCATAAAAGATGGAACAAAATTAAGGAACTATGGAAAAAGACTTGTTTCTGCAGGTGCTGAGAGGCAGCAAACATAAGCTCAGGTGGTATCCCCGACTACCAGCCAAAAGTGCTCCTTGACTTTTGTGGGAGCCATTTTCTTTGACTATAAAATTAGGAGGACTCTAAGCTCCCATGTAGATCTGAAAATCCTGTGGCTTTAAGTAAATCTGTACTTTTAAGCCCATAGATGTGGCAAACATGTCAGCTGCAGGCACTTGTCCTCTGAAGCACATCAGCCTGTGATGAGAGGGTCTGTTTTGAGCGAAGTTGTCACTCTGATTTCTAACTGTCCCCCAGGCCTCGCCCCTACAATCACTCAAAGAACAGACCCACTCAACTGTGCAACACAAACCAAAGAGAGGTGACAGGCACACAGAGGTCTTGGCCACCAACCTGTGTTCTCACAGCACACTGCATAAGCATTCAACCCTTGGAGCCCACAAGGGCAAAATAAACTAAATAAAAACAAAGTGACTATAGTAAAAACAATGAGATATGGTATACTTTAAAATAACAAATGGAATGGAATTGGAAAGTTTCTAACACAAAGAACTGACAAGTGCTCGAGCTGATGGTATCCCAATTACCCTGATTTAATTAATATACATTGTATGTATCAAATCTTCACACACATTCTGTAAATATATAGAACTATTATGTACTCACAATAAATAAAAGTTTAAAAAATAAGGAATCAAAAAAAAAAAAAAAGAAGTAGATGCATCTACTTAATCAAAAATACAGCTGGCTGACACTTCTATAAGGGTTTGAGAAGGGGAAGGGGAAATTTGTGGTCAGAAGGGATAATTGAGAAAGTATATATTCTATGGCACTTTTTGTTCTAAAATAGGATATTAATATTTCAAGATAAATAAAACATAATTGGTTTTTTCTTCCTTTGTAATTAAATGGATTCATATTAATCAAATGAATTCTTCAGAATGTATTTTGACATAACCTGACCCCATAGAAACTTTATTGCAAGTTAGCATTAGTTTAAATGTTTTTTATGCAATATGTGACTGGTATTTTTAATTAGAACCACATTCATCTGTGTGCCCTAAATCCCCTAAAGCTCTCATTAAAAATGAAAAGTCTTCTGTATAATAACTCTTGACGTTGTTGAATTTCACAAAGTCACCATTTCCTCTTCCTGAGTTTTGTTTTACTACTTGGTCAACAGGAACTGTTTGCTGCAATTGGAAATTTTAACTTCCCAAATATGTCCAGGGTAAAAGTTGGCACTGAACTCTAAGCACATTTGTCGGTTGAGATCCTGAGTGAAATCAAATACTCTGCTAAGATATTAATACTCTTCTAATCTCCACTTACTAAATAGTCAAATGTGGTTACAGCCTTTATTAGAATTTATTCCTTTTCCTTTTTTTTCTAACAGTTGGCAACAAAATGTTTCTTCTACTTCCAGGAGAAAGTTCTAGATAGATATAAGTTGATCATTATCTCTAACAAGAGGAATTTTTTTGATTTTTTGTTTTTCCTTTTTTTTCTGGGACCCAACCTAAAGATTTTTTCAAAATATATATGCAAAGCAAATGAAGTCTTCTGTATAATAACTCTTATCTCTGTTTGATGATGTAAATTGGTTCAGCTCTTTCTTTATAATCATGGGTCACTACAAAAGGTTTAAGAGTCTGTGTCATGGTTTTATTATTTTACTTCCCAGAAACACAGTCGACAGTGTCCTTACTGATTCACCTTGGAAGTTTCAACTCGTTCTGCTTGTCAGAGTTGCTGGGAGGGCCTCCTTTGTTTCTGGCCTCACAGATTTTACATTTCTTGATTTTTGCGTATCTCAAAACCTTCATAATGACCCATGTAATCTTCTGCATTTCCCAGATATTTAAATATACATTATTTACAAAGCTCTGTCTAGAGAAGTCTACCCTGAAATCTTACCTATTTATGCACGTTCATTGCAGAAAAATTCTCCAAATAGTAATGGATAATCCAGAGATGTTTTTGGTATTCAGCAGAGGTCTTCACACAAAGCTGAGAGGAGATGTCAGCACTGACCATTCAGAGTTGAAAACATTTTGCAACAAGAAGCAAAAATGAAATATTTTTAGATGCTCATGATCAGGAACATTCTTCCTCTTTCCTTTGCTTCCCAATTCATAGCAGGCTGATGACACTGATTCCACAGGGAAGCGAGTGCATGCCATCTCGATAGTTAAAAGAGTTTGCTCAACTTCCAAGGGTTGGTGCACAGGTGTATCAAGCGATAAAGACCCTCAGAGCTGGGAATGAGAAACAATTAGCGAACACTTCATTAATGCTTAATGATGTGGGGCGGGTGTACAGCAAAGCTGACTGTGGGCTCTGGCTTAGCCTGTGATGCTCACACAATGCCAAAATAATGTTGTAAATGCCTCCTCTGCTCTAAAGGCCCTCTAAAGGACCAGAGAAGATGATGAAATTATCTAGGGAACTTAGTCTGACGGGTAGGAAAAAACACCAGAAAATGACCACTGTGGATCCCATTGCCAATGTCAGTGCAGGTTGTGGAAATGTTATGTACTTTTCACGTTCAAGTCCCTCAGCCTAATTCCTAATAGGCATGGTTAAATCCCATGGAGGACTCTGCTCCTAATAACGCATTAAGCATCTCAAGTGGAAGGTCCCATAAAGCATTTCCTCCTGAATTTTTTCTCTATCACACTGCAGTGAAAAGGGATTAAAAATATACCGCACAGGTGCACGTTGCAGCTGTCGAGGGTAAACTCTGTTCTACTCTATTAATTCCTATCCCACCAGGAGAATTAGAGAATAGCTTAGTCCCCATACGAAGAAAAGAATGTCTTCATCAAAGAAGAAAGGAGTTTCCCATCCAGAGTACATTTTCTTTTTCTGGCCAAAGGGGCCTTTTTAATTGCAATTACCTAATCCAGTCACACATCCACCAAAACTACAAATGGAAGCCCTTGGTTTTGCTTTAAAATTGTTTCAGAAGCTACATGTAAGAGTTTAAGCCATGAAGCTTAATTAAGCCAGACCTATATCATCAGTCTTTCACTATGCTAAATTCCTAGGATAAAAAAAATCAATGACTATACATAAGTTTATATTATGTTACATATTTATTTCAAAAAATAAATCACATATTGAAGTACCCTTGCTATAAAAATATGGCTTTGTCTTCTTCACTTCCTGTGGCCTCAGAGGCAGCTGTGTGTATTTATCAATATTATTCACAACCACAATCCCCGAGGTACAAGCTTTGAGCTATTAAATGAAGGCTCACATATGTTCAGTCTGGTATAGTGGAAACAGCAGTAGACGAAGGAGGAAAGAGGAAAGGATGTAAAATAAGACAGAAAGGAGGGCAGGGGGAAAGAAGGCGAAAATGGGGGGCAAAGGAGAGGGGGAGGCAGAGAAGGGAGTTGTTACATTTTTCTTCCCCCACTCACTGGCTCCAGGGTGATTTTTTTGACTGTGGGATCCTCAATTCCTTCCAAATGGACAATGCTCCCTGCCTAGCTCATCTTCAAGGTCATCACAGACATCTAATAAAATAAACACCCGAGACCTGCTGTAATCTGTAAATAACTAGATGATCCCAACTATGACCTTTGTCATCAAGATCCCCTGCCCTCTGATCTTTTCACAAAATTATCCTCGCTTCCTGTCTTATCTCATAAAATCCATCGCTCCCCTTAAATCTGTGTAACCTGTATACAGCAGAGTCCCTCTCAGCTCCGGGATCTTCAGGCTTCCACTAAACTCTCTCCCCTGCCGGTGTCAGTGATTCCTGGGGCTCTTTTCTCTCTGACCTGATCCTGACTGTAGATGAAATTGCCTGACCTTCTTGAAGCACTAGCGGTGTGGGCACTTTTGCCACGTCAGCCGACATTCGGCACACATACATCTTTAGCCTTTACTGCCAGGAATAATTTTCACACCTTGTATTTCTGTATCCGGCTTTCACGAAGTTATCTCCCTAAATTTCCCTTTTCCTTCTTGTCATCTTTCAGCCAATTCTAATTTAATGTTCATTTTTATTTATTTACTTCTTTATTTATGTATTTACTTATTTTGAGACAGAGTCTCACTCTGTTGCCCTGGGCAGAGTGCCCTGACATCATAGCTTATAGTAGCCTCAAATTCATAGCTCATGGTAAACCTCAAATTCATAGCTCATGGTAAACTTCAAATTCTTGGGCTCAAGTGATCCTCTTGCCTCAGCCTCCTGAGTACCGAGTCTTTCCTTCCTTCCTTCTTTCCTTCCTTCCTTCTTCCTTCCTTCCTTCCTTCCTTCCTTCCTTCCTTCCTTCCTTCCTTCCTTCCCTCCCTCCCTCCTTCCCTACCTTTCTTCTCCTTTCTTCTTCCTTCCTTGTTTTTTTCTTTCTTTGTTTGTTTCTTTGTTTCTTTCTTTCTTTTTATAGCAGAGACAGGGTCCTGCTCTTGCTTAGGCTAGTCTCAAACTCTAGCTCCTGCACTCATGCAATCTACCCACCTCAGCCTCCCAGAGTGCTATGATTGCAGGTGTGAGCCACTGCACCTGGCCTTAATATTTATTTTTCTATAGAGCCAGGTATTTCTCACTGATTTCTCTTGTTTTATAAATAAGAACGTGAAAAATTAAGAATATCTCAATTTTAGCACCCCAAATGGAAAATAGAAAAAAAAAATGCATTCTAGGAGCAAAGGGTGGCATTCCATTTTGGATAGGAAAAATATTCTAAAGCACTTTATATTGTATTTTAATTACACATTTGCAAGTCTAGAAACCATAACTCTCTGGTGCTTCTGTCCCCACATCAATGAGCAGACATTCCTGAGCAGACATGACCCTCTGTCCTGTGAAACTCAGAGACACCCCTTGGGATCCTGGTCAACACAGTGCTGCTGGGCACCCCTCCTGGACTGGACTTGGGGCAGCAGGTGACACTTCTTTGTTACTCATGTTTAGAATGAACAGACTAAGGCCAGGACAAGAAGCATTGCATTAATTCTTTCAATAAGCATAGACCCACATGTAGGACACGCCAATGACTGCTCAGAATACACACATGATGGCTTTCTCAAAGATACTCAGACACACGTGTCAATAGAGGACACACATGTCACACATGTGTGACAGAGACACACATATCAATAAATAATGAAAAGAAAATTTAACCTGTTTGATGGTTGCAGTTTGGTGGAGGCTTTGTGAGAACACAAAAGCCAACTCAATGTAGAGTTTAACAAAGGAGGGAGTGCCTTAGATCTGCACTGAGAACAAGTAGAATTTTAAAAGGAGTATCTGAGGCCAGGGAAGACATTCTAAGAAAGAGGAATTGGACATATCCACATATATATTTATGATTGCAATAAACAATTCTAGGAACAAATACTATTACAAATAAGGTTTCACCTATAATTTTTTTGAGTTTACATTTTAAATAAAATTGCATAATGATTTTGTAATTCCCTATACTTCTCAAGGATATTTATTTTTTTCAATATTGTTTACTGGTATCTTAAAGTGCTCAATCTGATTAATGAAACTTAGAGCTATGTGAAGAAAATTCCCTTTCTCCTCAGGCCCCATGCACCCGGTTCTTACACCAGTTTAATGGGTTCTACAGTAATTATATCATAGTAAAATTAATTAATTCTTAAAAGGAAATTTTTGTGGCACAGAGTAAGTATATTAAACTAAGTCTTGGATATTAAATTGTTAAGAGACATCCTAGCTGGTAAAACTAACAAATTCCACATTTTAATAGCATGGATGTAGGTGTTCTCAGATGGCAGAAGGATGGTTTTCCCCCATGTATCACAGTGTTTATTCATCTTCTTCCTCTGGCATCTTCTATGATCTTCTAGTCTCTGCATTCAGCTGGAAGAAGTTGGAAGAGGATACGACTTCTTAACACTCTCACCCAGCAGTTCTCAACCTGTGGGTCATGACCCACAGGAACTGTATTAAAGGGCCGCGGCATTAGGAAGGTTGAGAACCACTGCCTTAACCTAAGAGTAGTGCACATAATTCTCATTCACAAGCCATGGCAAAAGCTAGCTAAAGGGTTTCACCCAGATTACAAGAAATTTAGATATTGCAGGCCCTCCTTGAGGAGCTGCTTCCCAAAGACAACCCCTTGCTATAGACATTTGGCAAATAGTCATAACCAACTTGTGCCACATTTTTCTGCAATGGTCCATCTGAAAGAGTCAGGAGAGCTTTACAGAAGTGGTGGCACGTCAACCAAGACTTAAATAATAAATAGGCATTATCCAGGAAGATAAGCAAAAAGGATGTTCCCAGTGAGGTGGACAACATGTGCAATGACCTGCCTCATGTTAGGAGAGCAGGTGTCACAGGAAAATCGGGGAGCTCTGTCCTGTTCCTGCGCTGTGTGGTAGTGCGTAGTGGAAGATGAGCCTACGGGAGTGGAAGACCTGAGGAGGAAGAGCCTAAATGTCATTATAGTGACTCTTCTGTCTTTCCCCCTCTCCTGTCAGTATTGTCACTGATTATATCTAAGTCTCCATAAACTATTATTCTCACCCCTGCTCATTCATGAGGATAATCTCCCTACTAAACAGAGCCACTAAAAGGGAACTCTGTTCTGTTGAATGACTGACTTTTTAATTCTCCAATTGGCTGTATAGATACAGCCTGGTCAGGTGTCTCCGCCAATTGGCCTCCTATTGAGAAAAGCAGTGTATGGGTCTCTCTCTCAGGGGTAACTTGAGAGCACCAAGGACAGGAGCGAGAGCTGTTCATGTAGAGTCTGCTAATTAACATTCTTCTGAAATGTAAGCATTGTAGTGTGTTGTGTCCGGGTATCATGTTTCCTCATCGATACCCTTCAACCCTAGTGACAATCCCCAGTGACAGCAATATGTTCATTTATTTTTAATATTCCATGACCCACTTGGGGCTATGGCCTCATTAAAATACGATTGATGTCTTTGGCATAAACTTGGGAAGTGTCCTTGTTGCCTGCATTTAAATATGATGAAGAAAGAAAAAAATAAAAGAGGGTTGCCCTACATCTTTGTGAGCCTGTAACAAAAACTGACAAGAGTAATTGTTTGCTACTTCAGGGACATGTAAAAATAGATAACCAATCAAGTGAGGTCACAAAATTTTGCTTCTTCTATATATGGTTGAAAATGGTGTTATTTTTAACATTTGAATTGCTATCATTAATGGGAAATATCTGGCTTGCTTATTAATCTGACTGAATTAATTTTCCGGAGAATGCTAGGATACTAGAATATGTAGAATATTTTAACTTCGGGTTACCTGTGTCAGTCTCCTAGATGATCTTTTTTGTTGATCTCTCTACAAATACTATGCTGGGGAGATTCGCAAATAATGTGTTCAAGTCTATATGGTCCAGACTAAGATTTTAAATACTGACAGGTACTGACAGCTGTCAAGAAACTGACTGTTGCTATATCACTTAGTAATTTAGAGACAACTACATTAAAGTTATTGCTTCTCATAAAACATGTGTCTATGCTTCCTGGTTGTAGATAATTAATACTGATAATTGTGTGCTTCTTTTAAACCATTTCTTTGCCCTGTGGAATCTCCTGAGTGATACAGGAAAGAAAGATTGCATCCGCTAAGCATCATTTGCTAATAACTCTATTGTATAATAATTGATTATTTGGAAACTGGATTCCAATATTTGGTGTGTGTATTCATCCAAGTACCTGCTGTTGATAGAGAGAGCTGCAGGAGCAGGAGCGCAGTGGTGAACAAACTAAGATCCCTGAGTTTGAGATATTCACATATGTGAAAATGGTTCCGCCAAATTCGCATAAACACTAAAAGAAAGATAAAGGCATAGTATTCATACTATTTCCTTGAGCAAAGGAACAGAGAAGAGGGAAAACAAATTTGCCTAGGACTTTAGAGATGTCTATTTATGCCATCACATATGAAATGTTCTATTTCAAGTCAAAACTTTAGATTATTGTATATCAAACAGGAAGCAATACAATTAATCAAAACATGTGCCTCCACTATTGACACAGGTTTGCCATCTTTTTTAAAGGTAGCTTGTTTATGCCAGCAGCAAAGAAGCTTGGAGAGTGAGTGTTGATGGAGTCACATGAGGCATTTTCCACAGCTTGTTGAGAATTGAATATTTTTCCTTGCAAGAAGTGGCCCAGAGACTGGAAACAGTGGTGGTCAGTTGGTGCAAGGTCTGGCGAATATGATGGGTGACAGAGTGTTTCCAAGTCCAGCTTCTATAGTCACACCAGCATCGTTTGTGTGATAGTCCTGTCTTCGAAGAGATCGGCTTGTCTCTGTTGACCAGTCTCAGCTGCTTAATCCCAAGCATCCTCGTCTGTTATTGAATTGGTTGCAATAGACATCCTGTGTAATTCACTGACCAGCTTTCATGAAGGGCTGGACCACAAGACACCGTTTGCTCTTTTTGATGAATATTCATCTTTGGACTGTGTTTTGGCACTTCATTTTTATCCAGCCATTGCGTTTAGCAGTTGTAATTGTCAAAAAGAAACAATTCTTCATCACACAAATAATACCATGTAGAAATGATTCACCTGTATGCTGTGACAGCAAAGAAAGGCAAGCTTTCAGGCAATTTTTTTTCTGATGCTTGTTTAATTCATGCAGAACTTATCTATCCGGTTTCTTTCCTTTGCTGGTTTGTTTTAAATGGCCCAATACTGCTGGAATAGGAAAGGTAAACCTTGCTGCTAATTCATGCTTAGGTTGAGATGGATTCTCTTCCACTTCAACCTGCAGCTTATTATCCACCTTGGTCTCATGTTACCCACATGGCTTATTTTCAAAAATAAAACCACAAAAATGAAACTTCTCAAGCCATTCATGTTCTGTGCATTCATTAACCACACCCATCCCAAGAACTTCATTGCTATTTTGAGCTATAGGAGCTGCACGGGTTCCACAAGTGAATTCATATTCGAAAACAACACAGATTTATGGCCTATCATGCTTTCACAAAAATTGCTCTAAAATAGTTTGAAAGATAATCACAAGCCAATCACGAATTTAAAAGAATGACGATGTACCTTCATAAGAAAAATAAAACAATAGGTGTCAAAGTGAAATGTCAGAGATATCAATTGTCAAACTTCATACTTAAAAAAATCAGACTTTTCATACTTAATAACCCAAATAATATAAAAAAATAACCCAAATAGTTATTACCATATAATAATGGTAATAAAGGTGAACTCCAAGTCTGCCATTTCTCCATCATGTATGAGTGGGGTGGTCTTAATTCCATCTATGCTTTCCTGTGATGTCATAGAAATACTCAAACTACAGCATGTCCTTGGATTAAACAGAATAATTCATGCAAGTGGGTAAAATTATGTCTGAGAACGTATATTTTCAAAAATGTTAGTTTCTTCCTCCTTATACTAATATTAAGAAAGGACAATATTTTAGGTATATGATATTTAAGGAAGGCTTTGAATTAAAAATAAAGATTTAATTGATATAGAAAAGGGGAAAAACAACATTATAGGAGGAAGGAAACAATAGGAAGGCACAAAACTCTAACACTACAAGGGTCAACGACTTTAGGTTATACTCCCCTTTAAGCAAAAAAGAAAAAGAGCAAATTCCTACTTTAAGGGGAAAAAAATGAGGAAAAATAAAACAGAGGGTCACCTCCATAAAACAGAAAAAAGAGAGAGAGAGAGGGAGAAAAACAGTACATATATTGACCACTGTCTAGATAGCTCAGTAAATGCCCAGGCTCGGTATATTATACTTTACCAATGAGGGAACAGAAACTCTTTAATATCTATTAGCTTGCTCTGGATTATCAGACTAATGAAGAAAGTCTAAAATTCAAATTCAGTTCATTTTACCTCCCAAATCTATGCTATTTTCACCTCATCAAAATTTGGATATGCTTTGACAGTAACTGACACTGTATTAGTAATAGAATCTGTATCACTAAAGAATGTAAAATCACTATGAAAATGCTAAGTTGGTTGTTTGACATTGACTGATTTCTCTGACAGGATTTCATTTAATACTCAACAGGCATGAAGGATAATCATTGCCATATGGAAAGTGAGGCACAGAGAGATAGTACTGAGGTCTCTAAGCATAAATAGTGAAACTCAGAAATCCAAAACTTTGGGGTTATGAGCCAGCAAGTAGTGAGTTAAGAATTGTTTCAGACTAGTCAAGCTGCTAAACTAAAAATACTGTAGCCTGGGTGGCTAAGAAATAATAGAAATGTATTTATTGCGATTCTGGGGTTGGAAACTCCAAGCTCAAGGAGTCAGCAGATTAGAGGCTGGGTGAGGGCTTCTTCCTAGTTCACAGATTGTGCCTCACTGCTGTGTCCTCACATGGTAGAAGGGGAAAGAAAACACTCTGAGCATCTCTTCTCTAACCCATGTATGAGTCCTCATGACTGAAGCATGTCCTACCTCCTAATACCATCAGATAAGCATTTCAACACATGAATTAAGAAGAGGGGGTACAAATACCTAGATCTCTCTGATTCCAAACCCCTTTTCCACCATATCTGGAGGTCACTTTTTTCTATTATTTTATTTTATTTTATTTTATTTTATTTTATTATTTTATTTTATTATTTTTTGCAGTTTTTGGCTGGGGCTGGGTTTGAACCCACCACCTCCAGCATATGGGGCTGGCACCCTACTCCTTTGAGCCACAGGCACCACCCATCACTTTTTTTTTTTTTTTTTTTAATTTATTATCTGGCCAATCCCTGTGCTCTGTGGAACATCTAAGGATTTCTTGCACTGCTTTGCTGAAGGTGATCAATAACTCTCACAGTATTTCACCAGTTTCTTTTGGGGAAGAACTGCATTTAAACAAGCCAACCAAATGAGTTGCAAGCACACGCTCAGTGACAGTATGAATGAGGCAAATTGCAAAATAACATCCTTAAATTCCATCCCCAACTATCTGTATTTAAACTCATATGATTTCTACCTTTACACTGAGTCAGGATGTCAGAATGCCCTTCTTGAAGAGGACTATTTGGGCCCAAATGAAATAGAGCTCTGAAAAGCCAATAAAAAGGAAATACTCTGAAAACCAAGTAATATCAAAATATCAGTTCTCAGGCACACAAATATATATATAACCACAACCTAGACATTCAGATTTCTAATTAGTTATGCTGCTTACAAACACACTGATTTCAAATTTAGCAGAAATATCAAAAGTGGGCTTAAAAATAAGATCACACATAATATATGCATACATATAAAAATCAGATTTATAAATATTTTATACGAGAAATAAATATTTGCATATATTTATAAATGTATATATAATATAGTATATGTTACATATAATATACAATATGATAAATGTAAGATATATATGTTAGACTTATTTATATATGTATAATTGATAATGACAGAATTTTTCTTTTTGCGTCAGTTTCTGGAATACAATGTCTATAAAATAATGTGGCTTTTTTTGACTACATTTCAAATGTTATTTAAAGAATGAAAGAAAATGGACCTAAAAGTGACTAGAATCCACTTTCTCTATTTCTCCATTGTTCTCATTCAGCAAATAACTAATTAAGCACTGGCTGTTTGCCACATAGACTTATCAGGATGTGCCTGCATTTCTTTCTTAGTCCTTCAGCCATTAATATAGTCCCTACCTTACAGGTGAAAAAACAGAGGCACTAACCAGTTAAGGACCTGCTAAAGTGAAAAAGTGAATGCAGCCAGAATGGAAATCCAGAGTCTACCGTTGATTTCCTCTCCAAGTACTCGTTTGATGTACACTAACTATATGGTGGGCCACTGTGCCAGACGCTTTCACTTCTGTTTAATACAACCCATTCTTTCTTTTACCTCCGGGTCATTTGCATGTGAGACAGATCAGGTAACTAATCAATCAAATACATCACTCCCTTCCTTCCCTAACCCTGTAGAAACTGGAAGCTTGGAAAAGGCGTGAACTCTACAAAGGGGAGAGATGTGTTGTGAAATATACTCTGATGTATTCCAAGCAGTGAATTGGGCTCCCCAAGTAGCTTTTGGTTAGGGGTGCATAACAGATAACAAGGCATGCAACCTTTTGAAGTCCAACCAGATGAAGGAACAATCAATGGCCCAGCTGCAGAGCTCAGACCTACAAACCTCCTCAGCCAATTCCCAGTCATCTTCCCAGGGAGCCACGTTGTTCTCATCAGCATGCCCCATAAATTTTGCAGTAGGATGCAAGCTGCGGGCTTGAAGCTGACACTGATTGAAAAACCTTGCCCCGGGCCAACTGCTGTAAGGAGAGAACTTGGGGGTTCAGTAGGAAACACCAGCCTTGTTTAGCAGATTTGTCACCATTTAGAGATCACAGGAGAGAAGGAGAGCACCAAGATAAGGCTAATTCCCTAAGGGGAAATCCTGCAGAATTGTGATTTTAAAAACTCTCTTTTTTTTTTTTTAAATAAGAAAAAAATCAAATTCAGTATCAGGTAGGTTGCTTTTGGTAGCTACAAAAGGATGTTAAGCAAATGGGGTCTGCCAGGATTTTTTGTTGTTGATGACTTTTTTTTCTTTTCTTTTTTTCTTTTACCTCCCATTGAACTTTCTTCTTTCTACCTTTAAGGGATAGATGGTGACCACGGCTAAAAAAAACAAACAACAACAACAACAACAACAACAAAAAAAACAACTAGTTTTCTCTCATTAGAGAACAGCCAAAGGCTGTTTAAGCTAATAAAGCAGGAGAGAAATGACAGATAAAACAAGACAGAAGATTCAGGTGGAGATGACAAGAAAGTGCCTTAAAGAGTTTATGTTAATAATTATAGTCTGAGAAGTAGAAACCAAACCTCTAAGAAGACAAGCACTTTATAATGTATTTATAGCAGTTTCAAAATGTTCTGCATAATAAGGCCAATTTTGAAGTTTTCCATCACTCCCTCACCCCATAAACATAGCAGTTTTCCCAGGAAATTATTCAAAAAGCAAAAGTAAACACTTTCCCTCTCAAAGCACAACAGTCATTTTTACAAGAGGAAGAAAATGAAATAAAACATACTCTATAATATGCTGAGATTTTCTTCTTTAACCTGTTGGAAATTCTGGAGGGCATATGTTTGCATCCATAAAGCAATTTCCCTTGGCATCCATTAAGATAAAGTCTCCAATTTCTCCCCTCTAAGTTTTCTTTCTGTTCTGTTCTTCCTAATTCCAGTGTCTTTTCTTCATGTCTCTCTCTCTTGCCTTTCTTTCTTCCATTCTTTTTTCCTTCTTTCCTTCCCTCTCTCCCTCCCTCCCTCCCTTCCTTCCTTCCTTCCTTTTTCCCCCATAATCATAGGTATCTATCAGTGGACAATCAGTTATGCTGTACTTCAGTTTAGACTTATTTATCCATACTATACTTTGTCTAACCAATATCTGGGGGCAAAAGAACCGCCTGGTTATAACACAAAAATAAATAAAACTAGGTTCCTGTTTTGATAAAACCATACAAGTGGAAAAATAGACATAAGTATACACAACTGTACATTGTCCAGCATTATAACATGGCATTTGAAAACTCATCCCGTGGAGTCAAATGCATGTGGCTTTGAATGAACATTGTCCTTTTCATTTACTAAGTACCTTGGTGAGGCCACCTAACTTGTCTACACTCTGATTTTGTCATCAGTAAAATGAAGATAATGATGTCCACCACCATGTAGGGTTCAAAGCAGGAAAAAAATATGATATATGAAATGCTTTATAATAAGCATTCGAAGAATGCAGAAAACAATGTGTTAGATACAAGGAGTGGTGTGGGGGGAGAGAGAAGGGGACAGTGACTGAGTTAAGGCCCCACTGAAGACATGAACTTGGAGGTGGGGTCTAAAGTAGAAACCAGACAGAGGTGTAGAGGGAGGCCTTAGCAAGTCCAGGGGAAATCCATATACTGATACGAATACACGATCATACAGGCATTGTGGGTTATTTGTATCTGGACTGTGGGTTCATTCTGAATAACTGAAGAAAATTCAACTTAAAATATGAATTGGGAGAAGACTTCAAAAGGACTTCCATCCCTTGCTAAGGAATGTTAATCACTAAAAATAAGAACTAATCAAAGATCTTTCAGAAACATAAAAACTCAGAATTGTACATTAGAACGTGAAATGTAAAACTCCAGTGTTGTGTAGACAGGGGATAGCAGTGAGAAAGATCCGGAAATCTAATTCAGAGGACACAGTCATTATGTATAAATAGTATATATCTATATCTATCTATCTATCTCTACATATACATACCATTTTTATTATTATAAGATAATCTAAATGTATATATTGACATAAAGACAATAAAACCTGAAGTCAAGCTATGGCAATAATAGTGAAAGAAGGAACACAGATGAGAGGAAAAAAATACGGGAAACTTTGTAATTCACTAGATGCAGGGAATTAAGGATGCGGACCCAAGACAGGCATCTCTGAGGCCTTTAGCTTAGGAGCCTGTGGGGTGTAGGATGCCCTTGATTATTCTATATAATTCAGGGTAAATGGATAGAAGGAGGGAGGGCAGTGAACTGCGGCAGACTCTAATTCTTCATGGCTACCCCTTTTCTCAGGTCACCCCTCAGTGCCTCCCATTTGAGGTAGAGTATATTTCTTATACCCCTGATGTCTGAACTGGCCATGTGACTTGCTTTGCTCAATGAAATGTGGATTAAAGGGTTAGTGTGTCAGTTGTAGGCTGAGACTCCTGATTCCCATATCTTAGGGATTTTCAATGAGGAATAAATGCTCCCAAGGATCTTCTGGTCCAGCCTAGAAAGAAACAGAGCCAAGCCCAGCCAAACCACAGCCTGAGCTCACTTGCAGATCCCTGACAAAGAAAAATATATTCTTGCTGTTGTAAACTCCCTTGAAAAAATGTTTTTGTACAGCCTTATTGTAGTAATAGTTTCATCAATGCAAACAGACAGAAAGAGTGAGGTTTAAATAATAGGTTCTAATTTTTCCCCAGTCTAAACTACCTCCCTAAGCTTAGATTCTCTGAACTACCATAACATTACTCCAATTAATCTTTTTTTTTTCTTTTGTTTTCTTAAGCAGAATAGAGCGGTTTCTATTATTTATCATCCATTGATTTGTAGTATGCCTGCAGTACTGTTGAGATACTTTTAATCTTAATTATCTTCCCAGATATCATGGTAGAATAATGAGGTCACATGTTGAACTGGGAATTATCATGTATAGGAAAGGATCATTTTGTTAAAGATTTAGTGGATTAAGGAATTAATTACTTAAAGATGGGACAGATTCCATAGCTACAAATGATGTATCTTTTTTATAGCAGCTAAGCATCTTGCAATCATGTTTCACTGATGAATAACAAAGGAACTGAATTAAAGATTGTGGTAATATAAATATTTAAGAAGCACTTAAATAAAGACTAGATTGAGAAGGAGTATGATCAAAATGAGAATGGGAAGTTGGTTTTTAAAATAAGATGAGAATACAATGAGATATCAAATAGGTTAGATAATCATTAGCAGAATCGGGTTAGGAGTGAATGTCCCCTCTGAGTAATAGGTTATATTTGTGCTAAGGGTGAATATTCTAAGAGTATTCACAGAGGACGAACTTTCAGAGGAAGAAACAACCTTCTAGATACCAAAAACAAGTTCAAGGAGAGGAAAACCGAGAAGAGTCCCATGTTGTGCTGAGAATTTTTCCACCTGAGTTTTCTACTCTCTCTTTATTTCAGTTTCTCGTGGATTTAAGTTGGGAATTAAATAAAAGTTATATGTGTTTATTAGTCATGCTTGTGAACAAATAAATCCTTTAGAAAGCATAGCATTTTTTAAAAATCCTATTATTTTTCTTTGTCTCTAAAATCCCCACATTAAAAATCTTTTCAATTCTTATTACATATAATAGAAGCAAATAAAACCTTATATGTGGTTTCAAATAGATAAGCGTAGGAGACGGTGTCCCAAGGCAGTGGCATATTCGTGCTCAGTGGAACGGCCGTGTTGGATACAGTAAAGTCCATCTGATTTTAAGCAAATCAGAAGCTAAAGCATAAGGACAGATTCTACATGTTATGTCTACTTTATCTTGCCCCCAACAAAGACTGAGAGGACTTGCAGGTTGTTGGAGTGACAAGCACCGAAATCAGAATTCAGAGGAAAGCTTCTCATGTGGATAATTAGGAAGTGTCACTCAGAGAATGGGATGATTATCAACGGGGACAATCAGAGCCAGGAAGAGAGAGAGTCAGGATGCACCTTGCTCAAGAAGGTCTCCCTGGGGCAGGGGTGGGGAGGTTTGAAGGTTGTTGCTGGATGCACGTCAGCACTCCCAGACCTGGTGGGAAAAGGAAGCTTGAGGCAAAGCTGAATGGAGTTGAGGCTGAGGGCTTGGAACCCTGCCGTTCCCACATCTCTCTGGAGTCGGAAAAGGCAAGGATGGGTGTTCCTAGCCCTGGGAGAGCCCCAGGAAGACCACAGCTGTGCATTTTCATGAGATTCACATGAATATTTTCTCATGTTCTCTATCATGCTTCAAACATTACTAAGAATGTTTTAATACCATAGGTTGCTCAGGCAAAATTAATTTCTGGGTTTTTTTTTTTGTTTTTTTTTTTTTAACATTTGTTGCCGCTTATAGGATACTCAAAATCTGTCAGATTCTTTGTCTTTAGAATCAGAAAACACACCATTCCTAGAGACCGGTTCAACTTTTAGATGTCATGATTGGATACTCTGTTTAGAAAGAACCTTCAAGTGCTGGCTAAGTTAATATTTTCTAAAGAATATTTTCTGTGGTTCTTCAACATAGAAAAAGAAGTAAATATTGGGGAACTCCACACATCACAGCCTCCTTTTTGAAAATTCCCAAAGCATGTCAGCATCTTAAAGTTTTAAAACTCCTTATGCTTCAGTTAGTTTCCACACATATTTCATACTTGGCCATAGACTACTATTTGTGCAAAATATCAATTCAAAACCAGTGATACTACCAGACCTTCGAATATCCGAAGCCATTCAGGTGTGGCCATTTGTTTTCTTTATTTCAGCATTTGGAGCTGTCAGTAGCAAAACGATCATTCTATTTCTTCTTGTTCTCTCATTGTCCCCGTTTTCCTGTGGTACCTTCTCTTATCCTTTGCTTCAAGTAGTTCCCACATGAAGCTGATGGTGGCTCTGGAAAACGATACTTGCTCCAGAATTGTTTCTGAGCTCCATAGTTTCACATCTGACTCTTTTCTGGACTTTTGTACTTAGTGGTTTATACTGAAAAACAGAACTATGAATTATTTATCTCTCTCCTTACCACCGACAAGAATTAGATCAACATACACTGAGAATCATCCTCGAATTCTCCCTCCTATATTTTCTCCCCATCATCTCATTGGGAAAAACTCAAAAGCCCATCAATTTCGCTGCCCAAAGATCTTGAAAATCTTCATCTCTTAGTGCATAGATCAGTCCAAAAAAGCCTGTATCAGTTTAAGGCTCCTGTGATTGGGGAAGGGACCCCGGCTGATTGGGAAGCAGAAGTAATGGGTCTGGAAGAGTGACACAGGGAAGGCACAGAAGTACATTTCTGTGCTAGCTTCCTCAGCGAACAGAGGGGCTGGGGCTGGGGCATTCTGCAGAGAGGTATGGAATGTGTCTCAAGACCATCCCTCTCAGGACAGAGAGTGCTTCTTTAACCCCTTTCTCTCTTCCACCTCCAGTTGGAAAGGGCAGCCCCAGGAGTGACAATGGCCAGAACTTCTGGGCTTAATTTACATATATGCCTGAGGCATAAAAGCTAAGTTAAGTGAGACACTGGAGGCTGCCTGCTGCCAGGGTGAAGGAACTTCCCCGCCTCCCCCAGGATCCCGCTCAAAGAAAAGGAGCCTTACACAGTTGAAGTATCTCATTTGTGAAAGACAAGTCCCAAATCCAGCTTTGAAAAACCATTAACCTCTGTGACTGTGGTCTCCAAACTCTAAGCTATGGACAGGCTCTGGTCTGTGGCCTTTGCAACAAGAGGTGGGTGACAGACAAGTCAATGAAACTTTATCTGTATCTACAACCATGCCCATCGCTGGCAGCACGGCACGGCCTAGGCTCCGCCTCTGGTCAGGTAAGCATCAGAATTAGACTGTTATCTAATTCTCTATTGCTCATGACCCACTACAAACTGTGTGTGGGAGGGATCCAGGTTGCATGGTCCTCATGAGAATCCAATGACTGATGATCTGAGGTGGAGTTGTAATGAACTTGAATCATTCTGAAACCACCCCCCACTCTGGTCTATGGAAATATTGTCTCCCATGTAACTGGACTCTGGGGCCAAAAGTTTGGGAACTCCTTCTCTGTGACATCAGTCTTTTCCCACGTTTCTGAGCTGGGTTCAACTGTAAATAAGCTCCTTTTAGCCAATACGGAAGGACCAGACATGCCACGGGCACCGCACTTCTTATACAGTAGACGATTTAGTGAGCGACTGGGCTTAGATAGACCATGATTAACTGAGCTGCATCTAACACTATAAATTCGTTTGAAGACAGAACTGAGTCAATCACCTAGTGCTTTTTCAAAAATATCTGATTAATTAACTGGAACTAACAGTTAATTTCATTTAATTGAAGCTTATTTTTCTATCCTTATATACTAGAACAAACTCATCAAAATGTTTAATAAATAAAATAATACCCAAACTGATAGGGAGATTCTATATGCAAGAAAAAGAACGTGGAGGAGGGTAGAAAGAAAGGCACTCGGGACAAAGACTGTGCATTTTACTTCTTCATAACCATTTGTTCTGGAGTCAGTCTTTTAAGGTCTCTCACTATCCATTTGTCCACCTGTAAAATGAAGTAACATTATTACAACTGCAAACTTCTACGCGCTTAGTACAAACACCATGTGGAATTAACTACGTGAACCTGTCTTGTAAATTTTTAGAAACATTTCCTTTCATCATCATGATAACCCTTTGATTAAAATCCACTTTCAACCACTGAAAAGGAGCTTCTGTACCACTTCAGTTTGATGTTGAGATTAAACCACCTTGTTTGAAAAAGATCAGAAATGATTTTCAAAATGCCTACAAAGTGCCACACATGTTTACACGTGGCATCAACATAAGAAGACTGGGTACTTATTTGAGGCTGTGCCAAAACTCTACTGACAAAGCCATCTATAGACTTCACGAGACATCAACACTCCCTGCGCGGTTCTAAAAAAGGCTCTTTTATACCTCAGAAAAGCAGAATTAAAAGTGGAAACAGCCAGGGACCTTCTTTCATGTGCATGTGTGGTAGTGGTGGGAGGGCTTTAATAATACAAGAGTGAACAAAAATTCAAGGACAGCAACCATAATAAAATTAAGGTCTGTAATTACCTTAGTACAATTAGTAAACAAAAATGCATCTAGTTACTGCAGCAAAATCAACCTTATAGAGGAGCTGAAAACTACCTTAATGTAATAACTGAGTTAAAGAATCCAAGACGTGGAAAAACTTATTAATATACTTGGTGAAGTCAGATCGAGGGAGGGTGAATGGTGGGATTGCACCTCTGGTGCATAGTGCAAGGGTACATGTTGGATCTATTATTATAGAGTATAAATGTCTTAACACAATAGCTAAGTAAATGAAATGAGGTATATATTAACAAGTGGGATGTAAGCATTCCTAATTGTATGTGAAATCAGCACATTGTACCCCATGAATGTACTAATATATACATGATCTATGTGTTTATGATTTAATAATATATGTATTATGTACATTATATATGTATATATATTAATTAACATATACATATATATATAAACTGGGTCAAAACCTTTTAGTTAATAAGATAGCAAACCCAAATAGAAAAAATGTATTCCAGAATAAACACTTAAAAGAAAATTAAAAAAAAAAAAATTGAAAAGGTAAACACATGAAGGTCCAGAAACAAAAAAATTCACTGGAATTGATGGAAAAATTTAAAAACAAGGTAAAATGTTTTATGTGGTTTAGAGAGAGAGGACTCTGGAAGCTGCATGCTTTGAACTCTAGTCCCAACTTTGTCACAGACCAGTGTGGGGCCTGCGACAAGAGAGTCACGCTGTGTCCACCTGTGTCCTCAAAAAGTAAAATAAGGAGATTGAAATAGATGAAACTAAGGTTATTATGGTTTAGAGATTCTAGGCAGTTCTAGATTAAAGTCCTACTCGCCCATGGAAGCTGACAGTGCATTTTGTTGTTTGTCAAAGGCACTCAGGGTTTGTTCACTCAAAACCCACACTGATCTCTCAGCGGCATTCTGAATGCCTTAAAGGAAATGCACTAATTTGGCCATGTTGTCATAGGACGCCACCACACAGGGTGTGGCGCTAAAGCCACACCCTATGTGATGGTGTGATTGATTTGCTCAGAGTTTTGGAGGCTGGGAGTCCAAGATCACTGTATCAGCAGGCATGGTTTGTCTTGAGCCCTTTCTCTTCACTTGAAAATAATGATCCTCCTGCTACTGTCTCTTGACCTGGACTCCGTGGAGTGCCTGTGCAGCCCCGGTGTTCCCCTGTAAATCCTAATCTGTCCTTCCCATAAGGACACTACTGGGATGAATTAAGGGTCACCATAATGGCCCCATGTACAAATGCAGTCACATTCTCACATACTAGAGGTTAGAGCCTCAGTATACAAATATGGGGGGACACAATTCAGTCCATAAGAGAGGACAGAGGTTCTTTTTCTTTTTTTTCCCTCTGCCATAAGAAAGTAACATTCTCTTATATACATGGTAGGTGAACAGTCATGGGGAGATTCATGCACACAGATAGAGCTGAGAGCCCTTTCTCTAGCACAGATTCTGAATATGTTGGGCAGGGAAAGACAAGAGGCATTGAGGAATAGAAGCAAGGAAATAAAAACTTGACTACGTTCTTCAGAGATAGACAGTGAGCAAATGACTGACAGTCACATGAACTCTATCTGCATGGAGCATCGACGTGGCTATCTTGAGGACAAGTTTTCATGTCTAATTTTAAGATTTTTTTTGTTTTGTTTTGAGACAGAGTCTCACTTTGTCACACGTAGTAGAGTGCTTTGGCAACACAGCACTCACAGCAACCTCCAACTCTTGTGCTCAAGCGAGTCTCTTAATTTTTTTTCTTTCTTCGTTTTGCTTTTTTGAGACAGTCTCACTATGTCGCCCTGGGTAGAGTGCCCTGGCGTCACAGCTCACAGCAGCCTCAAACTCTTGGGCTTAACAGATTCCCTTGCCTCAGCCTCCCGAGTAGCTGGGACTACAGGCGCCCACCACAATGCCTGGCTATTTTTTTTAGAGATGGGCGTAGTTCTTGCTCAGGCTGTCTGGAACTTGAGAGCTCAGGGCAATCCACCCACTTCAGCCTCCCAGAGTGCTAGGATTTCAGACTTGAGCCACCATGCCCTGCCCTTAAGCATGTTTTTAAAAACAAAGAAAAAGAAATGTAGCAATGAAAGGGGGGCAGGGGGGGGAGGGAGAAAGAAAGAAACGGGAAAGCCAAGCAAATAAAAGTTGCATTGAAAGAAAACACATACACACAGGGAACATAACAAACAGTCCTCCAGTTGTCTTAGTCTGCTTGAGATGAGATAACACCCTACCGCAAAACAACAGATACTTATTTTCTCACATTCTGGAGGCTGGAAGTGTGAGATCCGCGTGTGCGGCCCAGCTGGATTCCAGTGATAACCTCTTCCAGACTTGCAGACCGGAGATGTCATTTTGCTGTTTGCTCACGTGGCCTTCTCTTAATGCACGCTTCTGGGGAGAATGATTTCTTCCTGTTTTTAGGACGCTGCTAATCCTGCTAGATTAGGACCTTATCCTTATGACTGCACTTAACTTTATGTCCTAAAAGCCCTGTCTCCAAATGCAATCACTTTAGGGCTAGCGCTTCAACACACAAGGGGGGCATTCATGTAGCACTGGTACTACTGATTTAAAAGATACCTAAAAATTACTAAACTTTTCCCATACATTGCCTTCTTCCTGATGTTCCAGTCATAGAGGTAGATGAAAAAGGTTGCTTTATTTAAGGCAGCTTTGAGTAAAGATCTGGTGACGAGAGGCGCTGCATCAATAACCCCCTAAGACATAAAGAACCACAGGTGAAATTGATCTTCAAGGAATGAAAGGAGATAGATGTGTTCCCACTTTCACTCAAGACTATACTTAGTTTAGGGTCGCTGGAGCTTTGCTTGTTAATTTACCAATCCACCTTTAGACAGAAAATAGCCTTAACCTAAAATTCAAAACAGGAGGAAATTAGTCCTTTTTTCCCCAGGAGTATAAATAAACAGCACAATTTACTTTTTCTGGAAAGGAAGGCAAAGAAATAAGGGATAGAAAGCTTTCTATTGTCTCAATTTCTGAAACTTTTTAAGGGTATGAGGCCAGTAATAAAGCAAGTATAATTATGCTCCATTTCAACTTTTTCTGCTCTTCAATTGTTTAACCCCTGATTTTCTAAAGTAGAGAAATTTGTTAAGTATCAAATACTCTACAGTAGTCAACCGGGTTGAATTAAGAGATGCTTCTATTTATTGGAGATGCCCCAGGGATGAACATTATGCAGTTTATGTAGTGGCTGAGTGATATTAGCTCGGGAACCAACTTCAAGCAATTCCTGGATCTGTCATTTATTTGCTATTGACCTTACTTAAATAGCTCTTCATGTCCTCAGCCATCCATTAGATACAGTAATAGTACCTGATTCAGATTTCATTACAAGAAACGTCACGTACTTGACAAACATCAGTTGCTCTGCTATGGTTCTTGGTACAACAACTACTACGACAATTATTATTCCTACCATTATTGTTAGTATTTGATGTTATAAAGGAATTTGTCACCATTAGGTCTATTCTGGGGGCTCCGAATGAATCAATAGGATTTTTTTTTTGATTCTATCTTTGTGTCTGGCGGTGTGCGAGGCAATGCATGAGAAAGAGAAGAAATGTAAACTGTTTCCTACCATCAGTGGACGAAGCACGTAGCTGGTGAAATCACGATAAAGGATCCCAAACGGCTTCGGAAAAGGAAATTGAAGCCGAGACAGAATTTAAACGGGTTGTTCAAAGTCTGAGAGCAAAAAGCAGCTGACCCAACACCAGAGTTCAGTCACAAAACTGGAACACTAAACTCAGTCCTCTATGCCCTGTGCGTGTCCTGACTGTCCCAGGTTCCCCATGGGAAAGAGTGTCACTGTGGCAGCCGGGGTCAGAGTTAGGACAGACAACCAGGCTGGCAAACTTCCACCAGTCCAACCCATGGTTTCTTCACAGCCACAGTCCCTAAACTACAGCGATCAGCAATGAGAACAGTCCAGGGGACTGTCCCTCTGGTAGTTTTGGTTTCTTTTCCAGAGACAATGTGTCTTACTTACTGTCAAGCACAGGGAAGGCTGAGGAAGTGTCACTGGCACAGATTTTAAATGTGTCCATCATAGGAACGCCCCACCTTTCCAAATCGACTTAAAGTGCTTGCTGCAATACGCCTTTGATACAGACAGTGGTTGAGACGTTGCTTATGAGGTTAAATAGACGTTGCTTATGAAGTTAAATAAAGGTAAAGGTGTAAGTTTCCAGGCGTACCAGAGATACCTATGCTGCAGAGCATTTCATGACTTTGTCGAGAATGAATGGGTAGAGGGAACAGTCACTGTGCTGTGATTTCTGTGTTATATTCCTGCATTCCACACCCTAACTCCTGCCTGTAAACACTAAGGAAATCATAAGCACAGTTAACGACATATTATATGTCTGTCCCGCGTTTCCTAAAGGACATTCCCCGAGGCAATTGTTCAAAGGGAATTTGGAATTTTCCATCAGAAATCTTTCTGGTTCCTAATAATGAGATATCACATGACATGCATTCCTGCTTTTTTTTTTTTTTAATGTATCTTGCACTTTCCATTTTATGGGAAAGGCTTTTTCTACAGGGCCTGAACTTCGGTCTCAGACAAGCAGTCTAATCCTAGGAGGTTAGTAGGAGATCTTCTGGTGGAATGCATTTGATCTATAATATTGCCTGGCCAAAAGACACCCACAGCCAGATTTCGGGAGCAAAGCCAGGGCCTGCTCAGCATCAGGACAAGCCAGAACTCAGAGCACTCTGGCCCTTTCCGCTTGCTTCATGCAGAATAAATCATACATCCCAATGACAGTTAGGACCACAGTTTGTCAACTATATCTGTTTCCTTCTAGGCAAAACTCACAGTTGAATGTGAAAAATAACAGACAAGGTGATGTATTTTAAACATCCAGGAGATTTCACAGTTTCTCCAAGAGAGTAGATTTTGGAGTTGACTTCCATTTGTAAACTTAAGGTTGAAATATTTGTCTTTACCCACTAAGCGTCCCAGCCTATCAGTTGATATGGACCAGCTTAGAGGAAGCCTTGAACAATTGGTCTCTACTTAAAAGTGTCTATTTGCTTCAGAAATGCCTTTCATATTAATGTTTTAACAACTGAAAAGCTGAAACCTTCTCTCTCAATGTATCCTTTTAATATATCTCACAGATATCCTAGAGTTCTCTTTTTTCTTCCATTCTGAAATAATTCAATTGTAATTGTCAAGGACACCCTACAATGAAAATGACAGTCTAGACCTTGAACTCTTTTTGAGTTATTCTAATAATGCAGCAAATGTGTTACATAGTAGAAAGAAAGAAGAAAAATTATGTTGATGCATAAAATAATGTTTTGTTCGGGGAATGTATTTTTTTTTCCTGCTGACCCTGTAGAATCATCAGTTTATGTACATGGCCAGATAGTATACAAATCAGATAGTTTTTATCTGGTGTGTGAATTTCTTTTCCTTTTCCTTAGTTTCTACGTAATGACATGGGAATAATAATAATAGCACCTGATCTACGGGTTTTGATGAGAATTAAATATATTAACAAGCTGATTATAATCAATAATAAGTTGTGGTATACTTTAATTGGAACAGTGGGAGCTGGAATGTTCCTAATACAAAGAAATGGTAAATTCCTGAGATGATGAATACCCAGTTACCCCAATTTGATTAATACACACTGCATGCTTGAACTAAGATAGCAAATGCACCCGTTAGAGATACATGACCAGCGTATCTCTAAAATAATCCCCAAAATAATTACAATTAAAATTTTTTTTAATATGTAAATTTTTATGTTAAAACAAAAACTTCCAAAAATATGTTAACATATGTATAGCACCAAATAATTCAACAAATATTAGATTTAGTGTTAGTGGTTGTAACACTATTTGTTTCTTTCAAAAATCTGAACTTAACGTAAGTTATATTTTCCTTCCTAAGCTGCATAGCTCCGTGTGTCTTAGTCATATCATAGTGGAAGGTTTGCCCTTCCTCTGAGGTCAACCTACTCCAGCAAGACAGGTCTGCTGCATGGTTTCTAATTAAAACACACCCTTTTGCTCTATTGGGTACATTATCACTGTATTTTGTACCTTTGTATATAGATAGGGTGCCAAAATATGTGAACACTTTTTTTAATATTTTTTAGTTATTATTATTATTATTTTAGAGACAGAGTCTCACTTTATCACCCTCGGTAGAGTGCTGTGGCGTCACAGCTCACAGCAACCTCCAACTCCTGGGCTTAGGCGATTCTCTTGTCTCAGCCTCCAGAGTAGCTGGGACTACAGGCGCCCACCACAATGCCCAGCTGTTTTTTTTTGTTGCAGTTTGGCCAGGGCCGGATTCGAACCTGCCACCCTACTCACTGAGCCACAGGTGCCACCCAATATGTGTACACATTTTAAGAGATGTTACCTATGCATTACTTTTCAAAGTTGAATTAATGGCACTCTTACGGGTCAAGTGTACTTAGACATGCTAGGCACATCCGTTTTACCTGCAATTGCATACTTTTTGGGAATTATCCATTTTATTTCCAATAAGATCTTTTAAAATGTATATACACATTTTGGCACCCCAGTTATAATAGTATCCTTGCTTGGTATGTGATCTCCTAAAAGGCCATTGTCTGAAAAAAAAAAACCTGCTTCCTTTTCTAGAGATATGTTTTCATCAGGTAAGAAAAATTAAGTGCATGATATTTTCTGCTAAGCGATTACACACATATGTGTGTGTGTGTATGTGTAATCTTATATGTATACGTATATGTATGTTTGAATAAAACTGCTTTAAAAAAAGAATAGCATTCAAAATCTTTTCTGAATATAAGGGGAAATAAACTTGAGGCGAAGCCAGATTGGGGTCTGCATGTTATTCACCTGTGCATGTTCAGAAGGAGGTTGAATTCAATTGGAGATGGAGTCAGGGTACCAACAGGAAATGGATGTGCTCCAAAAACGGTGATAAGGGAGAGTTTGATAATAGGCCTATTTAGAACCCATGGGTAGGGTTCAGGAAACCAACAGGTGATGATCCGGCAAGAGCCGGTTTTGGTTACCCCATTTCAAAGTGAAGAAGCAAAGGATGGAATGGCATGGGGGGGGAGGGGGCAGACAGACTGATGCCTGCGGAAGTCTGCAGGACAGAGCTGGGGACAGCTGCAGGACAGCCTGCTCCTGCGCCAGGGGAAACTAAGGTAGTCAAGGCCCCATGCCCTCTTCCTCCATCTGCACACCCTGCCAGGGCTTCTTGCTGGCCAAATCAAAACAAACTCAGAATCCAAAGATGTTCCGGGGATCCAGCTGCTGAGCCAGCTTCCACAGAAGTCACAAGTCTCAGGAAGGGGAAAAGGAAGAAAAAGAGCGTCTGAAGGTGCAAATATCCTCTGAAGTCATTTTCGTTTCATTTTTGTAAACTTTCCACAGCTTTCTAAGAATCCCTGCCAAATCAGAGGGCCAGCTTGTTTGCATTAAAATTGACAGAGAAAGGAAACTAGTTACTTTTTATAGGTAGAGGATTTGGGTTGATTGATATGAAAGATAATTTCTATTAAGCTGTACTATTGCCCACTCATGGTTTTGGACACTGTATTTCTTTTGACTGAAAAGAAATGTATCCTCACTTGTTTAGTTGTTCCTCCTTTAAAACAGCAGTCTCCTAACTCTTTTGGCTATAAGCTACCAAATAAAATAATTGAGCTTGGCCCTCCCAATATATGTGTACTTAATAAATACATATATGTATGTCTAAATGTCTCCCGTTCTAATATATCACACACATTATGAAATATATAAAAATAGAAGCTAGAAGCAATGAGACAAAACAAATATCAGCAGAGGGTACTAATTTCTTCCCACACTGCAGTTCTCATTTTACCCATTTTCCTCACCTGGAGTCACCTTCACTCTTGAGAACCCCTTAAAAGAAATGTGTGAGTCCTTGTTCAATCCAAAAGCCATGTCAGCCACAGCGTTGCTTTGCTCATTCAATATTTTAGAGGCCAGGCTCTTAAGCAAGCATATCTACACTAAAATTGGGTATATTTCTAAACCAGTGATTTTCAACTAGAGTGCTGTGAAAGGATTTAAGGTGTGCTGCGAACATTTTTAAAGATCATTCATTATTTTCGAAAGAAGTTCAAAGCACAGTAAGTATATTCTTTTTAATTTACTCTTCTTTTAAATCAACATAATTTTATTTTATTTATTTATTTATTTTTTATTGTGGAGAAGGGGCAGGGAAAGAAGGCGGGGGAAGAGGTGAGTGACAGGGTCGGGCCAGTGGCATGGTACCACATTGGCTGTATCTAGGTAGAGGCAGTTTCAGGCCGGGC
>CAUYPK010035510.1:0-18682 GCA_963574355.1 Loris lydekkerianus | reverse complement strand
ATTCCTTTGTCTCCTTGGTTTAAAAAAATACTAATTGGCCATTGTTCCCTTTTTTTTTTTTTTTTCCTTACTTACCTAAATTTTAAAAATTTCTTTTCTAATCTTGTTTTTTTTTTTTTTTTTTTTTTTTTTCTCAGAACACATTTCTTCAGTATTTGTTCTTTCAGTCCACCTCAGTCTCCATTGTGAGCATATCTTTACTAGTTAGGGATTTCTCCTTAATAGCTATGTGTAACTTCCATTCTTTAGTCATTATTCCACAAGGTTTATTCTTGGTTTTCTTTTGGAAGGAGCTGATTTTGTACAATCATTTAGATTTAGATTTTTGACAGACTAGAACAACTCTGTTTGCAGTGTCAAGCATTTAAATAAGGTACTGCTAAGAATGAAACTCTCACATGTTCCTCCACAAGAGGTTATTCATGCAAATATAAGATTAGACAATTAAGTTTGGGAACTCATCCTAGAAAAAGTGATGCATACCTCATTGCTGAATATCACTGTCACTTTTCTAGGATGAGTTCATGAACTTAATTTTCATACTGTATAGTACAGTAGCCCTAATGGCCATTTCAGAGAAAGAGTTCTAAAATTGATTTGAAGGGTGGACTAGGCACTGGCGTTGGTGCATAACTTTCCAAGGGGTGCCTCAAATGTGACTGTAGCAATATTTAGCAATGAGGTATTTAGCACTTTTTCTAAGATAAGTTTACATATTTAATTCTCTGATTCATATAAATCATGCAAACACATTTTAAAATATAAACATGATTAGTTTAAATTTCTTCATATTAGCTTTTTCAATAATACTCTAAATTACTGAGGGATACATTTTTCTTCTGTGTTATAATTTGGTTGAGAAAATAATCTAAGGGATATCATAGTATTTTTATAATAATCAACTGGGTTGAAGGGAGTAACATTTTGAATGTATCAGCATTTTTCTCATAATCATCATCCCATGAGAAAATGTAGGTTAATAAATGGCAGAATTGAGTGTCTTATGCTCTTTGTGTTATATCCTATAGTAATGGTGAATATTATAATTATTTATCCCATTTGACATTTGTTATTCTTAAAGCCATCATTTTTTTTCTAGGATGTCCAAAAACTAAACTTAAAGAGCTATATGATGCTTTTCTGAAATTCAGGAAAAATTGTAAGCTGTTTAAAGATTACCTATTCATATGTTATTGATTGAACCTTGTTTGAGGACAGAAATTCTGATAGTTAAAATGAAGATGTGATTGAAAGCCTTCCTACAACATGAGACAAAGGCCAGGGATTTTCTCATCCTGCCTTCCCATCACCTGAAGCTCTTCTGAAACCTTCCCTCAAGTCCTTAGCAAACCCTGGTCTTGGAAGGATAAGTTTTCTTATTTTTTCCAAAAACTTTTTTCCCATTGCTTTTTTCATATACTACCCTGGCACCCAATTTTCAAAATGACGACAAGGATTATAGAAAGAAGTAGAAGTCCTCGAGATCATAATAGAAAACAAGTACAATCATACAAGAGAGATATAGACACAACTGAGATTCCTAAAAGTTGGTGGGAGCAAACAATTCTTAAGTTTGCCATTGTGGAAGAATTTGAAAGCAAACCAAAGGACAGCTCAGCAAATAAGGAGATGAAAGGGATGAAGGAGAAGAATGCACTAAAGAAGAACAAGATAAAGATAGAAATTGAATAAAAGTGAAGAAGAGAGGCATTGTAAAAACGTAACAGAAATAATGAGGTCAAATTTGAGCAGGAACTCCTTGTATTATATAATAAGATAGGATAGAAATTACTACTGAAAATGCAAATTAAGAAAAGAAACCTTCCCTCAAGTCCTTAGCAAAAAAAAGTTCAAATTTTCTGAATGACGCATCTGATTTTAATGAACTGAAAGGAAATTTAATGGTAACTGTTATACATGTAAAAATAGCTAGAAGAGAAAAATTCAGATGTTCCTAGCATAAGGAAATATAAATATTTAAGGTGATAGATATCCCAATTATTCTGATTTGATTATTCAAATATATCAAATTATTATATGTTACCCCCAAAATATGTACATCTATCATATATCATTTAAAAAATCAAGGAAAGAAAATTAAATTCTCATTACTTTAAAACTTAGTAAAATGTTGTCTCACATATTTAATCTAGTAAAATTTGTGTTCCTTAATAATGCAGAGTCAAATCTGTTTTAGGCCTTCTTTATCAGGTTTGCTATCAATTGCTATTTTTTGGCTCTTTCCTTTGTTTAAGACCTTTTAATTAGTGTTTGGTATATCTTTACCTTAACTAATTTCTCCTATTGTTTGGTATAATCTTGGTAGCTATTTTAGATCTTTTTGAGAATAATGAGAAAAAATATTTAACCTTGTCATTAAAATGAAAATATCTGTTTTTATAAAGGAGATTCTTAATCTGTATCCATTAAATGAAAAAAAAATTATAAATTGCAGACCTCATAAAGGAATAAATGCAACATTTATTTATTTCTAGATATGTTCTGATTTTTCCTGTGATAATAATAGCTGAATGTAATTGACAGAAATAAGCACATATCTAATAAATGCAATCAGAATTTATGATTTTTTTCTCAAACTACCTATTGTCATTGAATCATAGGATTGCCAACAGAGTGTACAAAACTGTCTCTGGAAGAAGATTTTTCACTCTTACAAACATTTCCAGCAATGGGAACAGTTTGTATTGTCCACAGAAATCTTTATTAACTTTATTATTCATAGTTGTTAAATGTTGCACATAAGATTTTTTATATCTAAAGCTCAGGAATCTTGTTGACTTTATTTTTTAGTTCCTTTCTTCTCTTTCTAATGTGAGCATTCAGACGTGCTTGCCAACCACAGATATATTTTAAGACTTTTAAATTTTCAGCTTGGATAATCATAGGTTCATTTTTTAATAAAAGATGCTTTCTCTAATTTTTAACTCATATCCTGTACAGCATAAATAGGAGCTATTAGTTATTTACAGAGGAATAAGAAAAACGTGTGAATTTAAATAAGGTTTTACAATTTTTTCTACACTGTAGTAGTACTTAAAAATGCCTCATAATTCTGTAGCCACATAGACATTTCTGTTCTACCACTTAAAACGTTTTTCTTTCTTTTTTGTTTTGAGACAAAGTCTCAGTCTCAATATGTTGCCCTGGGTAGAGTCCTGTGGTGTCACAGGTCACAGCAACCTCTAACTCCTGGGCTTAAGCGATTCTCTTGCCTTAGGCTCCCAAGTAGTTGGGACCACAGGCACCCACCACAATGTCCACCTATTTTTTGATTGTAGTTGTCATTTTTGTTTGACAGGCCTGGGCTGGGTTCGAACCCTCCAGCTCTGGTGTATGTCGCTGGCACCCTCTCGGCTGAGTTATAGGCGCCAAGCCTGTTCTACCACTTAAAACTTTTAAGGTGAATTTTCCTCATTTTTATTTTTTTAAGAGACAGGGTCTTGCTCTGTCACTCAGGCTGGAATACAGTAGCAGGGTCCAAGCTTACTCTGTATCCTTGAACTCCTGGGCTCAAGCAATCCTCTGGAGTAGCTAGTGCCACAGAAGCACACTACCATGCCTAGCTAAGTTTTAAAATTTGGGGGGAGACAGGTCTTAGTATGTTGCCCAGGCTACTTGAACTCCTGGCCTTAAGTGCTCTTCCCTCCTCAGTCTTCTAAGCACTGGGATTATAGGGGTGAGCTTCTGTGCCCACCCATAAGATGAATTTTTAAAAAGCAGTCTTCTTGCAGCATCTTAAATTGGTGTTTTAGAATTAAGTCTTTTCATTGAATAAAAAATGCTTATTACCATAGTGTTCTAGAAATAAACACATGGATCTATTGATAAAAGTATGTCTTATATCCTTGAAACAGATATTGAAACTCATAATTGAAAAATTGAATCCCATGGTTTTCTTCCCCCCTTCTTTTCATTATCAAAATTTCAGAGTTCTATATAAGTTTGTATTATTCAGTTCTACCAGTTTATAAATATTTATCTTCTTAACCCTTTATGCTTTTCCTAAGGTCATCTACATATACTCCAGATATATTTATACAGATCTATCTTTTATTTTTTACTTTATTTCTCTTCAGATCTAGCTTTTAAGACCCCTGGTGCCTCAAATTTCATATGCCACAAACTGAAGACATTATCTTTGACCTTTTCCTGACTCCTGACTCTGTAATTTACTCTGTCATCTGGTTTCCCCACTCTAATAACACTATGTAAACAGCACTGAAACTTTGAGGCAGGAAACGTCCTACATTCACGCCAGCCCTCCCTAAAATCACCTATTCTTTCACTCACCAAGTTCAGTATTTTTTACCTACTTAACATTTTTTACATTTTGTACTGTAATTCACTCTCTGATCTATGTTTTGAAATACACTTTTCTACCCACCCACCATGTTCATCTATGTTGACATTGCTGCTAGGATGACTCTCCTTTTTTTTTTTTTAAATCATTGAATATTTTTCTTTAAATTATACACACACACACACACACACACACACACACACGAAATCCTTTCTTTTCCTTTCAACTCCTGCACTTTTTTTGGCTTAAATTAGACATTGTCAGTTTTTGTTGTTTTCAGTCAAAATAGCATAGGAAGATAACTTATAGGATTGATTTTTTTTTTCTTATTATTGGGGAATCATTGAGGGTACAATGAACCAGGTTATACTGCTTCACCCAGTTTGCTGGGTGAAGTCCCTCTATTAATAGTGTCCCTCCCTCAAGAGGTGTGTCACACACCATGGTCCCTCACTCACTCCCTCTTTCTCTCTTACCCCTCCCCCATTTCTCCTCCCCCACCACATACTAGCATCAATTGTCCTCACATCAGAATTGAGTACATTTTATTCTTGCTTCTCCATTCTTGTAATGCTTTATGAAGGTGAATGTATTCCTACTCCAAATTAATACAAAAGATGTAAGTCACCATCATTTTTAGTGGCTGTATAGTATTCCATGGTATACATATACCATAGCTTGTTAATCCATTCCTGGATTGGTGGGCATTTAGGTTATTTCCACAATTTGGCAATTATAAGGATGATTCTTCTTAAATACATCTGAAATGATCTAACTCATCTTCTTATTGAGTGGATCCTACTACATGAAGGTAGCATGAAACATGTTTTGTGGTTCCACCTGATTCTCCATTATCTCTCTCTGTTCATTCCCTCTAACCCTGTTCCAGTCTTACCATGTACTTTTGTACTCCTCATCTGTCATACTGCCTTATCCTTTCATTCATACTATCCTCTCTTAAGATTAGACACTTCCTACCCTCACTCAGTCTATATTTTGTCTTTCAAATTATGGCCCTGTCTTTGCAGCATTTCATGACCTGAGGTTCCCAGGTAGAACTAACTTCTATTGATTCACTTCAGTTGTAGATCTAGTAAATGATATTTTTCTGTTCTAATTTATTTTCATGGTATCTCTACCACCAGTTGAATATAGTTCAGAATCTGTCTTGTATTTCTATTTTCTGTTTCTCTCAGGATAGTGCTTATGATTTGATAGACACAGTAAATATTTGTTTACGTTTGACTGATTGAGCAAGTGAACAAATACAATGTTTGCTGACCCAAGAAGAAACTAAACAAAGAAATATTAGATTTAAACTTAATCCTAGAACAAATGGACTTAACAGACCTCTACAGAACATTTCATCCTTATAAAACTGAATACATTCTTCTCATCAACCCATGATCATTCTCCAAAATTGATCATATCTTAGGACACAAGTCTAATCTCAGCAAATTTAAAAGAATAGAAATTATTCCTTGTGTCTTCTCGGACCACCATGGAATAAAAGTTGAACTCAACAGCAATAGGAATCTTTATATTCAAAAAAAGTCATGGAGACATCATTACTTTTAACCAACTTACTTATTTACCCAATTACTCATTTACTCAATTATTCTCTTAGCTTGTTAACTTAGGGACAATGCACAGTAAAACTTTAATAGCTGACCACCTTCCAGCATTGGCCATAAATTTCCCTCTTTCGATGGGGTTGGCTTGAGAAATGTAAACCGTAACACAAGATCTCCCAGAAGTCTTAAGTTGACCTGATTTTCATAAACTGGTCATAAGCCACATACTGACCACCTGTGTAAGTTGTATCTTGACCACTAGGACTGCAGCACACAGTATTAATTGACTTTCTCTAACTTGATCAGTTGAGTCTACTCTTCAGGAATGGATAGAAAGTGTGAGCTTTTCCTCATAATTATATTATTTTTTATTTAGTGTAAGTTCTTTTTATGTGTTTCATTATTACAACATGTTGGATTAGGCCTAAGGTCCTATTGTTTATAATGTATTGTGGGAGATTTTTTTTTCAAGATGAAGGACTGGTCAGAACTGTAGGTATATCCTACAATTACTAAATCATTTTCCAGTTAATTGAGACATGATGGCCTAAAGGAAAAACCTCAAAAAAGCAGACAATGAAGGAAAAGATTGATTCTCTACATTTTCTGGAAAGCAGTAGCCAGAAAGATAGTGGAACATTCTGGTGTTAAAAAGATCACCCTTAGCAATATCCAAAAATGTAAACATGAGCACTTAGAGAGATATGGTGAGGAAAGTGGAAATCTCTAGGGAAAAAGGAAGAAAACTTCCCTTCATTACATCAATGAAGTCACAGTAACCTGTTTCAAACAAATGAGGCCAGTTAATGCCCAAATCTTTGCACAGGAATTCAGGATGGCAGATTTCCAAGCATTAAGTGGTTGGCTTGAGAAATTTAAACCGTAATACAAGATCTCCCAGAAGTATTATGTGGCAAATCCAATGAAGTGCCATTAGAAGTTGAGGAAGAATTCATCAAACAGTTCCCAGACTTCAACAGAGGCTTTAGAGATAACAACATCTTTAACGCTGAGCAGTGAGGACTCTTTCAAGGTGACCTCACAGGGGTCTTGTCACAAAGGATGAAAAATATAAGAGTGGAAAACTTTCCAAAGAATAGTTCACAGTTCTGCTTTTGACAGAGAGAAACTAAAGCCCTTGGTGATTGGTAAATAAGCAAAGTCATGTGCATTCAAGAACCTAAAGACTAAAGACCTCCTAGTCACTTGGAGATCAAACAGATGTGCATGGATGACTGGCATCCTATTTGAGGCATAGGTAAGGGGTATCAACTGAGAAATATAAAAAAGAAACCCTCTATTCTACTGACAGTAGACAACTGTCCTGGCCATATGCAAGTGAGTCATCTCATGAACCAAAATTTCTGCCTCCAAACATGACCTCAAAAATCCAACCTCTTGACTAAGGCATAATTAAAACATTTCAAATGCACTACCAAGACCAGTTCCTGCAGTGGGTCATTACTAAAACACACACCTGTGGACCACCTGTGGAAGAAACTTCATTGCTGCATCAGTTAACCCTCTGGGTGTTGTACTCTGCATCAGTTCTGCTTGGAATGAAGTTCATCTAGAAACAATACAGACATGTTCAAGAGACTGGGATTTGTCATCACTTAAGAGCATGGTGTTTTGGCCCCATCACAGACAGTCCATCTCCCATGGCAGAATTCAAAGGAGTCGATTTTGAAAGTTTGGTTGCAATGACTTTGGAGGATGAGGTGGTAACCTGTAATGAACCTGACCTAGTGGAAGCAATTTTCTAAGTGACATTGACCAAAATACACACCAGTATAACAGTGCACAAATCAGCTTATGAGTGGAAGAAGCAAGTGAGGATGACAGAGAAATTACAGAGACTCCAAAAGAAGAGGACTTCAGGCATCTGATAACGCAATGGAAGTCATTTGCTGTGAAAAAATGCCCAGGTGTGCTGAGTGGTGTACGTGGTGCTGGCTGCCACCCAGTGCCTCACCCTTCTATACACTGACCTTTGTCTGAACATGATCTCCATCCAGCAGTCCAAACTGAGCTTCTGAACAAGGCAGCTGGGTTCCAAGATAGATAAAATAGAAGCTACAACTTAAGGAAAAATGTCTGTTGCATTTTATTGATCAAGGCAAGTCACAGGTCAATAGGCAAAATGATACTGCAAAAGGGCAGGTGAAATAGGAGAATGGTTGTGGTCACCTTTGGTAGCATAGACCCTTGTGAACAATGAGGCTGTGAGCTGAGGCTATGGCCGAGTGTTGGTGCTGATGGCTGCAGGCTAAGGGAAGCTGCTGGCCATGGCAAATCCCTGTCTCCCTAGATGGCAGCTCCAGGACCATGTCTACCACACATGGCTTTTGCTCCCTGTCAACATCTTCCTCGTCAACCAAGAACTGTAGCTGAGGTAGTAAGATAGTTACTGCTTAGGCTTTGTCACTGTACTTATTAACCGACACTAACCTTCAACCTTTTCCACAGAAACGGCCCTAGAGGTGAAGGAGAGTGACAATGTCACCCCAGTGAGACTGGCTCTATTTGAAAGCACTATATTACCTTAACATTTGAGTTCTAACTTAAGAACTCATGCAAATGTTACTTCTAATCTATAAAATGTCAATTATGTTTTCATCATGCTTTTCTCCTCCAAATCCACATGTGGCATTGTAGAGCTGATGCTGTAGGCAGTGTCCCCTGGCACAGAAGCCTTGCTCTGGATCACAGGGCTTGGCTCCATTCAGGTGCACGCAGAGCTTGTGTTTTTTCCTCACTCCTGGCATTGCAGATGAGGCTGACTGAGTCCCACTCATGGCAGGAGAAACAGGGCCCAGAACTGAGCAGTCACAGCTAAACACTCTTGTGAATTTTATTAAATGTGGACAGGGTTCTAAAATCCCAGAAAGAGACCTAGTTCCTAGAGAGTAGGGCCTGGAGCACTGGTTGGCCACATCTCCCCTGCCCCCACTCGAAGGGACAGCATACATGCAGGACACATTAACTATTCATTGAGCAGTTGTCTGCCAGGAAGGGCTTGGCTCCTGTGGTCAGAACATGCACCTCTGAAAGAGGCCTCTCCTCATCCCATGGTCTTGAGGGCTTGAGTGCCCTATGAACGGACAGAACAGAAGTGCTGAGATAACCAGCAAGCATAGGGGACCTCAGGGCCCAGGGAGTCCAGAGAAGATCTCATTGTAACTCCTGTCCCAGCTGATTTCCCAGGGGTCCCTAAAGCACAGTACCCACCACCAGCGGCACATGGCCACTCATTAGAAATGCATGTTCCAAGTGAGTCAGAAACTCTGGGGTGGGGACAGGTGGTTTGCATTTCATTCAGCCTTTCAGGGGATTCACACAGCTGAATTCTGGGATCTCCAGCCTAGTGTGCCCACAGTCCTGGGATGGGCCATGACTAACACCACACCCCAGCCTTGTCTGAAAGTCTGGTCACAAATGCTGTCTTCCTCAAAACATTTCAAAACACAAAAGTCCAGTCTTTGCAATAGTCACTCCCCCGATTCTCCCCTGCAATTGGCTACTGATAGCAGAGTTTTCTTTTCCAGTTGGTGAACTTGATAATGAAGAGTGGAAAGGAAGAAGTAAGGAAGCTGGAGAGAAGGGTAGATGGGCTCAGAGGGTTCCTGGAGGCTGGGGAGAAGGTGAGACACACTGGGCACTGCCAGAGCTTTCACTTGAGAGGAAGGAGGGCACCTCACTCCCAGCCTAGGCTAGGGGTCTCTCCTGAGACAGCAGCAGCACAGCACTGAGGTAGCAATCACGGGAACAAAAGGGCATGGGTGAAAGTTGTGAAGACTCAGACAGATATCAAAGTCAGCCCCATACAGAAATCACCTAGTAACTTTGGAAGGCCCTGGAGAGCTTATTGTACAGTTCTAAAATTGAGATCTTATAGACTGATTAGGAGAGAAAACTGCCCAGCTCTTGCAATCAGATTTTATGTAAAACCCAATATTTAAAACCAGTACACTCTCTGACAGCATAGCTTGCTGAAGTGAGATAGAGGCCAGAACTGGCTTGCTTCCCAGCCCACTTCTCACCCCTAAGAGGTCTCTCCACCCACAGGGTGCCCCAAGATACCTGTAGTCAACCCCAAAGCATGGTTTGGGCTCACATGGGGTTCAGAGGGGGGAAGAAGGGAGGGCCCCTGGAGAGATGATCCTAACCTGAAGTGTGGTCTGAGCCATTGCCACTGCCTCATGCCACCCAAATACGGAACCCCAAGAAACATGGTCAAGACCTCCAGCTGGAAGTTTCCTGGTTAGTTTGCAAGCCCCTTGGCTTGCAGCTAACTGTCTTACCCCATGTCCTCACATGGTCTTCCTTCTGTGTATCCGTGTCCTAACCTCCCTTTTTTTAGAAGGGCACCAGCCACATTGGATTGGGGCTCACTCTAAGGATATTGTTTCACTTAATTTCCTCTTTAAGATCCCTTCTAATATGGTCATATTCTGAGGTCCTGGGGGTTAGGACTTCAACATATGAATTTGGGGGGGACACAATTCAACACACAACATTTCTCACAAGTGCTTCGCACACCCCATATTACATAAGGGGAGCCTACTTCTATCCTATCCATGAGAATGCTCTGGGACCACAAGGTGAGACCCAGGCAGGCCCCCCACCCCACCCCATTTGATCTGGGTGGCTCCAGACCAGCTGCTCTTCCTCCAGCCCTGACTGTCTGTGGAGGGCTGTTTTTCTGCCTCTCTGGTGAAAGTTGTGGAGCTCAGTTCTGAGGAATCTAAGGCCCGCAGACCTCAGCATATCCCAGGGCCCTGGGGCGCATATCCTGGTTTTCATTCCAATGGACTCTGAAGTGTCATGCTTTTGTAAAGGGCCCAAAGAAGTGAGTAGCAAGTGGGCCCAGTGGAGCAGAGCCAGCGGCCAGGCCTGCCTGACTTGCTGTGGAAAGCAGCTGAGTGCACTCCTCAGGATTTACAGAGCAGGCCTGCTGCATACAGTGATTTCCCCATGGCCAACCTGCGGCCTTACAAGGTGGGCAGAGTAGGTCTCACTATCACCATTACAGGCAAGCAATTGGAGCCCATAGGTGAACTGACAGTCAGTCTCCCAGTGGGAAGAGGAAGAGGCCCAAACCAGCCCCTGTGTCTCCATGCTGGGAGACCCAGGTTGGGGGAAAGTTTCCAGAAATCAGACGGGGTGGGGGGATGGTTAAAGTGGCCTGCGGGACCTGGGCTGGAGACACTGCAAAAAAGAAAAGTGGCATTAAGGAGATTTAATGACCTCCTCCTGACCAGGTGCCAGACTGTCTGGTTTAACTCCTCATGAGACCAAGGTGGCTCTTTCTTGGCTAGGACACCAGGACAGAGTTGCCTTGCTGCTGCCTGGTGCCTGTCTCCACCAGGAGAGGGATTTTGTCATCCTGGTGCCTGTCTCCACCAGGAGAGGGATTTTGTCGTCATCCTCAGAGCTATCATATCACAGACACTGCAAACTAACTAGAGCCTGCCTGGCACATGTGTGGCTCAGTCACTGCTGGATGCTTACACACGTTGGTTAAAGGACTGTGGTTTGGAAACACCCCTCTCTGAGCCCACATTTGCATACATGAGTATGAGTGTGAAAGACGGAGGCTAAGGGTCTGGGCAGATCAAATCTCCTCTTCCCAATGTGAGGCTGGGACTGAGAGTGAACAAGAGATTTTGTTCCTTGGAGAACAATGTGATTTGATCCCTCACAGCAAAAGAAACAGGAGAGGTGGAACACACACAAGGCACAGTTCACCTGAGCCCCTAAGTAGGCAGGCCCTCCCAACAACACACACACACAAACACGTGGCTCCCCCACTGCTACGTCCCCTGCCCTGGGCAGTGAGAGCCGTCTCCAAGCTCATGGACCCTCAGTGACAACGCTCCTCGTCCAGCCTGGGAAAGCTTCTCCTCAAGACCCAATCAGCATGGCAGCTTGGATCCCCAACCTCATTAATACCCCGCACCTGCCGGAGGGTCTGGATTTATAAGCCAGAGCTTTGGATTCACTGTGTGAACTTGTGCTTGGTTGTTCTCCTATATAAAAACAAGTCAAAGGAGCTCCCTCAAAAGGGAAAAAGGAAATCCTCATGTATTCAATTATTCTTTCCTTTATTTTTGTTTATGTCATTTCTACATAGGGGCGAGGGGAAACTTGCCCTTTTTCCTCCAGAAGTTTGCTGAAAGATCAACTCACAATTAAAGTAGATTAATAAGAGAAATGTTTATTTCTAAATTCCATGCACATGGAGGGGGAACCACAAGAGTGATCACCCCTTGTCTCAATGATGGTGAGACACCTTTGTGGATGTCTTTAGAAGGGAGGGGAAATGTGGAGGATGGGCACAAGAAGTGGTTGCTAGGGAGAATGAACAGCTGGGGAAACAGATTGACTGGTAGATTAACGTGAGAAAGAGGTATCATGTTTAAAATGACTTGGGCCTGGTCTGCTAGCTTTCAGAGGGGAGAAAGGGAACCCGCTGCCCCCTGGGACCAATCAGGCCAGTTTTATTCTATACAGGTAGGGGGAAAGCCCCCTCCATGCATTCTGATCTAGAGCAGCCTTTAATTCAACACCGTCTTTATACCAAGTAGCATATTTTGGTTTGACTTCTTGGCTTCTTCATCAGGCTTCCTGGGTTAACTCCTAGTCATCAGGAATCTTACCTTACACTCCTTTCTTGCCTCTTATCTCCTGCCCCCTGCCTTCTGGAAGGGCTAGCTGGGCACCCAACTACTCTGCAAAGGAATCCAAACTCAACCAGCTGCCCTTTCTCACTCTCACCCAGCCTCCTGTCAAAGGCACAGTGAAGAGCATCCCATGAGTACAGGAGTCAGCTTCCCAGCAGTGTCAGGGGAGCCCTCCAAGCTCCTTTCTAGAAAACACTACTTTCTGGCAGGTTTGGACGCCCTCTCCTTTAGGCACATTGCATCACATGGGAGGCTTTGTTCGCTGCAGGGAAGACTGCTCAACTTTCTCAGCTTTTCCAGACCTCAGAGGGGCCCCTGTACTACCTCCTCCCCTCTGAAGCGCCACAGAGGGTCCTGGTTTTAACCTGAAGTTAAAAGCACACAAAGCCGATTTCTACACCCAAATCCCAGTTTGTGACTCTCTATACACAAGGTATTCTTGAAAATAATTTAAAGAACAATATGGCTCTTTCTGAAAATTTCCAATAAGTCCCAGAATGCTTCACACAGTGGCCATTGCCAGAATAAATGGGAAGCAATAAACCCTTCACAGTTTATTTTGGGCAAATCAATCACAGAAAATGACTTGGATTCTGTGCGGCACCAAGATGGGCCCCAGGCAGCACGGCCATCATCAGCCTCTTACCAGCATGGATTCAACACACCTACGATCGGCAAAGAAGAGCTTCTGGAAGAGGCTCTCAGTGATCTCTGCTTTATGAGCCTCCAGAGTGGCTCCTAGCAGGCTTTGAAAAAAATGTGAAACATTTGAACTTGTATCAAATACTGAGATTAAATTTTAAGTGTTAAAATAATATATCTACTTCATCTCTGCTTAACAATTTGCAGTTTATGGGGCACCTTAAAAAACAGTTATCTTCCATCAATACTTAAGTGCACATATGGGAGTGAATCTCAATGAAAACCCAGCTGGGGGGAGGGCCAGGATGGGAGGGTTAAATTCACACCCACCGGGCACAGGGCCCATTGTCTACACTTACAACCCTCCCCCAATCTGTACAAAGGCAAACCATGTAAACAAAACAAGTGTACCCAAAACATCCTGAAATTGTTTTAAAAAATGTTATCTAATTTTAGCTCTATAATACCACAAAACAAGCTTTTGTTGTTATCCCATTTTACAGATGAGGAAAATGAAGATCACACAAGGAAACTGATATAAGTGACACTACTGAGATTTGAGTCCTTTCCCCTCATGCTTCTTAGAAGAATGTGTTTTCACCACTGCTGGCACATTTTAAAATCACTTCCCAATGTTGGACATCCACTATTCCTGAATTTCAACCCCAGAGATTTTCAACTTTGATTCCTACTTTTGTCCCCAACCCATGAACTCACCTCTATCTTCCATTCTTTCCTAAGTGCCTGGCCCCCAGGAAACAGTGGTATGATGGGAACCAGGCTCAGCAGCAGTCAGCAGGTTGCAGTCTGGCTCTGACTAATTGCATAAACTCCAACACATTCTCAACCTCTCTGAGCCCCGTCTCCTCACCTGTGGAACTGGGGTGCCACATGAGGTGAGATGATGTCAGCTTCCTGATTTGGGGCCTGACCCAGTTCTGGCTGCGGCCTTTAGTTTCTTTGCTGACGCTGCCCACCCACCCCTGCAGCACCTTCTCCCTCCATATCCCTCTGGTAGACACAGTGTTGATGGGGTATCATGCAAACAGTGTCCTCTCTGCAGAAATCATGCATCTAAGTAGACCAGCTGTTGCAAATCCCACCCCTTGCCCCTGCAGGCCCAGGAAGCTCTCTCAAGCCTGCCCCCATGCTGACTTCACTCTTCTCCACACTGATCTGACCCTTCTCCATGTCGACTTCACCCTTGTCTGCTGACCTCACCTTTCTCCACACCTCAGAAACCCCCAGAGACATCTGGATTCCCAACTGAGGTCCTCATACCTGCTCGGTTCTGGGCCCGGGCTGAGCACTGCACATTGTTGGCATTTGATACAGGAGAAAGCAGACCCAAATCTGGTAATGAACTTGCCTAGCTATTAATAACTACGAGACCTTTCACCAGACATTTAACCTCTCAGGACTTTGGTGAAAATTACATCATGTTTGGGAGAGTACTTCGTACCTTGTAAAACCATATATGAATCTCAGTGCACATATGGGAGTGAATCTCAATGAAAACCCATACTGGATACTTAGTACAGACTTTCACTCCCTTGCAGGTAACACTGTTACCCCTGGATCATAAATTCCTCAAGAAAGCTGTGTACTTTGTAACTAATTCAATTCTGCATAGGTGGTTCACTGGCATTTTTTATGATGATGGCCACATATGCAAACCTATAACATGGACCATTTAATTGATCAGCTTTTCTTTTTCAAGGTGTGTATAATACAGATATCCTAAACCACTTACATCTTTAAATACGCCAAGTATATGGAATTGTGCACTCTATTAAATCCTGATTTGCTAAACACATGTACAGAAAGACATCTGGGTTGTACTGATTTCATAGGTGTTTCTCCTGCTTACTTGGGGGCCTTCTCCAGGGGCAAGGAGCTTGCTGCACTCACAGCTGCAGTCAGAGCTGCATGTGCTATGCTCTTAGCAGATGCTGTGTGGTCACCAGCAGTTGGTGCCTGTTCTTATCAGGAGCAACTGGTACCTCTCTCCCCACATAAACAGTCAGGAGAGGGAAGAAGAGCCTGAAACATTTGCTTCCCTTTATAAGACCACCTACAAAATGTTGTTGTAACCCTGTAGGCAAAATTGTCTACCAGGAGTCCAGTGCCGGGCAAATATAAACACGGGAAGTGCTCTGTGGAGCAGCAGCGGGGGCCCAGTTGTTTTCACAGGTTTTATGGAAAAGGAGAGGGGTCTTGCCCCACTCTGCCCTTCATCTTCTAGTCTGGTTCTTTTGTTGTTGTTGTTGTTGTTGTTGTCATGGTGAAGTGTTTGGTTTAGAGAGGGTCAACATGACCAAGTGAATGGGTGGCTTTCATTACAAAGTTGCCTTTTCATTAAAGGACACCAGTACTGAAGTGGCCTGCAGGGGCTGCAGAGAGATGTGAGAAGGGGAATCACAGAGCCTCTGACCCCAGTGGGCAAACAGCAGAGGCAGAAGGAAGGGTCGGAACAAAATAAGCAAGCGTTCATGTCAGCCTGGTGCCCTGGAGGTCTGAGGGGAAAGACCATTCCTTTGACAAGATCTGAAACGTGTGGGTTTTAGTTGTGCACAGCTTTTCCTCTGGCTCCCTGGCACAGGCTGGCACTAAAGCTGGGTGGGGTCAAATCACAGGGAGCTGCTGGAAAAGTTAGCACACATCTAATCTCAATGCCTTCCTCATGACCCTTTGGAATTTGCAAGGGATTATTGGGATATCCCTGGTCTTTTTTAGCAACTTCACCTTATGCCTTCCTTCCTTAGCTCCCCAGCCCCAGAGCAACCTCTTCCTTCAGTAGCCTCACAGGTGCCTGCACTAAAAGTAAGCTTTTATGGGGATACCAGTATTTCAGCCTTCCACACAGGGATGTCACCCCTACAGGCCCCTTGGGGATCCTTATTCCCTGCAATACCAGGCCAACCCGTGTCTAAGCACCACACAAAGCCTAGGGGGTTTTCTCGGGGCACAAGGACATTCCTGGAGCTCTATGTGATATGCCCCAGGCACCTGCAGCTCCACTGCCTTTACCTCTCCCAGCACCCTGACAGACAGGCAGGGAGTGAGTACCAACCATACTTTCTGAGATCAGTCTTTCAATCTGTTTTTTAAAAATTAAATTAAAGGCATTAGGGTCAGCATTATGGTAAAACTGGCCTTTTAGAGTTAGTTATAAGAACTAAAGACAAAATTCTTAGCTTAGTATCAGGCATATGCTAAGTACTCAGGGTTCTCAAGAAAAAACAACCAGCCAATTAGACACACAACCCAAAAAGCAGTTGCAGATCTCAGAATTTTTGAGAGACTTTGGTCTGAGTTCATCATGGGGATAACCTTATCCCCTCCACAGAGTTGTTGGTTTGGTTTTATTCCCAAATCTAAATCCCTAGTCTGTTCTTAAATTGTCAGGAAGGATATGAACATCTGGAATAGGTTAGAGTGCAGCCAGTTGAGAGCCTACACCCCCTCCCCATTTTCTCTGGCAGGAGGTGACCCGCCTACAATTCCTCTCCCCACCCCTCCTCTGTGTTACCAGTGGGGGTGTGAACACAGTCCATACCAGAGGCTGAGATGACTCATCTCTAAGTGTTGCTTCTGAGAGACAGCCTCACCCTGTTAGGTCGGCCTGAGTTTGCATTCCTAGCTCAGCCCAGGAGATGGGTATGATCTCCTTTGGCAAGGAGAGCTCCTCTTACTAGAAATGCAGCTGTTGCTCAGGCCTTCCCAGAGGACCCACCACATCAAGGCACAGCAAGCTGCCTAGAACAGCAACTTCAGAGCATGCCTGTCATGAGCCCAGGCTACCCCTTCCCTTCCCTTGAACTTTTCAAAGGCCCTACTGGCCTCCCAACTAACTCTAGCTCCTGTGCCATCTGGGTTTTTCACTGCAGTCATAAAGACCTTCATAGTTTCTAGAATATGCACCTGCAAATCCCCAGGGCCCTCACGGAATTTGCTTCACAACAGTGGTGCCTTTCAGGGCTCATAATATTCCCACATCAGGACCTTTGCATATACTCTTTCTTCCTCCTGGGATGTTCTTTTCCCCATCTCTCACAGTTAACTTCTTTGATCTTCCAGATTTCAGTTCAGTTTCACTCAAAGAAGCTTCCCCAACCTCCAGATAGGCCTGGTCCTGTTGTTCTCTGTAGCAGGGCACCACAACCCTAACCTGCATTTCACTGTGTACCTGATTAACATCCACCTCAACCCAACACCCCGAGAGCAACACGGACACTGGCTGGAGTCCTGCATGTGGGCCCCTGTGGGGAGGGCTGCACTGATGATCAGAGTATGTCATCAGACGTGGGTCCCCAGGGGCAGGGCAGAGGACACGCAGTATCTCTGGGCTTCATTTTCTCTTCTGCAGAAAGGATTGTGATAATAAAAATGATCTCGCCTTCATTGTGGTTGTGAAATTTGAAAAATCATTTAAAACAATGCCTGAAACACCATGATGATGAGAGTGCTGATGATGGTTGAATTCCCAATGAATTAAAGCCCTACATGTAAACAGCAAATCCACAAAGTGATTAGGGAAACTATATGGAACCTTGTTACTTAGCAATAAGGAAGGACTTCTGAAATCAAATGTAAACACACAAGCCATAAGGCAAAAGAGAGAAACAGAGAGATTTATGTGAAAATTAAAAACTTCTATTTAGGAAAGAACACCATGGACAAAGCTGAGACAGGTGGAGACATTGTTTTTCTTCTAATGGCTAAAATTAGTAAGAGAGAGACTAATATCTTGAATATGCAAAAGCTCCTATAAATTAGAAAAGGACAAAAGAGACAGGAACCCCCAAAAAATAGGTAAAAGAGTTCTCAAAAGTACAACCCACACAAGAACAGTGTTCAGACTCACTAGTTTTCAGAGAACTATAAGTACACGGCAAGCATGTCCACTGAACACCTGCCATTAGACGGACAGGCAGTTAAGAAGGAAGGAGCCACCAAGCTGGGCTGTGGCAGGAGGTGCAAGCCCTGTGCACAGGAGGCTGGGACCCTCCAGAGCAGATGTCTGTCCTGAGAACTCATCCACGAAGACCCTCCTGCAGTTGGCCCTGACCCAGGAGGAGTGGTGTGATGCTCTCTGCCCAGGCCAAAGGCAGGGGCACCATGGACCCTGCGTAGCCAATCATAACCGCAGGCAAGATGTGCATAAGCAACTGGATTCGTCAGCCAAAGGCAAGGAAGGGATGAGTCTCTGCAGGACACTGTCCACATTGATTTTATTTTATTTATTTTTTATTATTAAATCATAGCTGTGTACATTAATGCGATCATGGGGCACCATACACTGGTTTTATAAACCATTTGACACATTTTCATCACACTGGTTAACATAGCCTTCCTGGCATTTTCTTAGTTACTGTGTTAAGACATTTATATTCTACATTTACTAAGTTTCACATGTACCCTTGTAAGATGCACTGCAGGTGTAATCCCACCAATCA
>CAUYPK010035508.1:0-94626 GCA_963574355.1 Loris lydekkerianus | reverse complement strand
TATCCCAGAGCTCTCTGAGAGAGTGATCTGTTTTTGCTCTCCATTTCTCTTCCTCTTTGAGAGTTTGCGAACGTTTGAAAACTTTGTCTTCAGCGTCAGAAATCCTTTCTTCTGTTGCTCCTTTATGTTACTGAGGGATTCTACTGTGTTTCTGAGATCTTTGAGGGCTGCAAGTTCTTGTCTCAATGTGTCAAAATCTTTGGTCATTTGGTCTTTGAATTCATTAAATTCTTGAGATATCTTTTGGGTTACTGCTTGGAATTCTAATTCGATCTTATTTGCTATCCAGATTCTGAATTTGATTTCTGACATCTCAGCTGTTTGTTTGTGCATGGGATCTTTGCTGTGTCTGCCCCATTGATCACTGGTGGAGTTGATCTACTCTGATTATTCATATTGCCAGAGTTTTTCTGTTGATTTCACCTCATGATTTTTTTTCAACATTGCCTCTGGCAGTCCTCAGAGTTGGGAGGTGTCTCTCTAAAATTAGACTCCAGCGGGATCACTCTATTGTTGCTGGATCTTTGTAGGGAGCGACCCCGTGTACTTCCTCTGGGGGTGCCCCAGCCAGAGAGTTCTGGTTGTGGAAGCAGCTCCACAGTGTGACACACCCCAATCCAGCAACAGGGTGGGATGTGTGTGTGCGCACGGTTCTGGGAGTGCCTGGCACCCAGTGACTTTGACACAGAGAGCCCAAGGCTCCAGCAGTCTCTGGCCAGGGGAAAGGTTCTGCGCAGAGGCAGGGAGGGTTCCAGAGGGCATGTGGCTACCAGAGTCCCTGGCCAGATGAGTGGGCCGATGTGGAGGCAGGGAGGGTGTGGGGTTGCATGGCTCCCACATTTCCTGGTCAGGGCATGCGGAGGCCCAGCAGGCATGGGTCGCGGGACAGGGGTCATGGTGCAGCTCTTACCGAGGTCCAGGCAGGCGCCAATCACAGTTGCGGTGCAGCTCTTACCAGACAGCCTTCATTTTCAGTTGAAGAACTTTGAGGCCAGTTCTCAGCATTTGTTTTAATGGCTTAATATGGTAAACTTGAAACCATTCTTCTTGCAGAAACCTCAGAGTGATTTTAATATTATTGTATTATGATCAACCCCTTTCTTTAGAGACTTTGCCTGGTCCTTCTGTTCAGCACTGAGGATGCAGCAGGTGACCACAAGTGTGACCCAATCACACGCATTACACCACAGTACCCAGAAGCCTTCCTCCAGAGCCCATGACTAAGTGTCTGATGATGTCTTGGTGCCAGGATAACTGGAAGTTTTATACGTGAAACATTTACAAACCCTAGTAAAAGTATATCTTCTTGAGATGCTTCCTAGTTTCACTATACCAGAATGGTGATCGCTTTCAGAAACCTCTTGTCGATGCTATGATTATCTTGTCAAATCAAATTCAGTGGTACACAAGCATCAATAACATTTCTCCCTTCACATTTCCATTCATTCCAAACTGATCAGGGGACTGTTTGGCGTCTGTGTCACTGGGGAGAATGAACAGCAGGGATCTAGTAGCTTTTGTTTCCAGGTTGCCACAATTGACACTATTCTGGCTACTACACTCTTCAGGTCCAGGATGCCATGTCTACATAGGACTCAGCTTTGCTGCAGCTGACTCCACACCACCCTGCAATTCTGAGCTCCCAGTATTCCCCTCCACTCTCACTCTGAGGTCTGAAGGCCTGTCCCCCAGGAGTCCAGATTCTTGGGTGATTTCTCGAGGGGTGTGACAGGGCCTAGACTGCAGCTGGTCAGTGCTGATTCTGCGGCACAGGAGTCTGTCTGCCTATCTTCTAATGCCATAAAACCCAATAATTTTACTGGATTTTGTTGATTGGCTCTATTTTTCAAGTAATAAAAATGATCAAGGGAAGAATATAGAGGAATATGGCCAGAACAAACTTATTACATTTTTGTCTCATAAAATGTTCCATGAGCTCATATGAGACATGAATGCAGCATATAAGAAGCCATTTTAATTTTAATAAAATAATTGAAAAATTCAAGTCTTAGGAAGAAAAGTTAAATTTTATACTTGTCAATCAAAATTAGAATTTTAGTGATACACACTACAAAACTAAAACTTGATAATTTAGGTATGTATTAATTGCATCTCCAACTGATCTGACTATAAAATTGGAAAATCATAAGGTAAATGACTAGATGATTTTAATCGGCTGATTGAATATCAGCCACTGAAGTGGTACCTGACTGTGTTAATGACTGAGCAATAATTTGTGTTTTTCCTCCTTTTCAAGTTACAAACAGAAAAATATGCAAATTTCAAGTGGGCACATGAATGCATTTTGATCATTATTTTGAAGGGAATATCTGGAATTTTTGAAAGCCTGTTTTGTTTTTTGTAATGTGCCTATAGAGCAAAAGGCATAAGGCAAAATCAGAAGTGATTAGTTTATTTATTTATTTAGATAAGCTACATATAAAGTTTAAAAGTCATACAGTTGTCTCTCTACAATAATATCTAGCCACTTAAAAATGAAAACTTCTGAATTGTCTATTCATTATGCTCATTCTTGACACAAAAACAATGGAATCACTAAAACAAACAAACAAAAAAAGTTCAGGCTAGAAGAGAGCTAAACACCCCCGGACTCTATCCATTCTTTTTTTTTTTTTTTCTTTTTTTTTTTTTTAACACGAGAAAGCCAAAACCTAAAATTATTCGGTGAATGAATCAAGTTTGACCTCTGATAGGGGAGAACTGTGCTGTGTTAGCATCTTTTAAAGAACTCTTCATGGCATTCAAAATAAAACTTAGCTTAGCACTTAACAACATAATCTGCCTCTTCATTCCTTTCTGGTGTGGTATCTGTCAAAAACTTCTACATGTAATTTTGGCTTCAATCATGCTAAAGTATTATAGTCACCTCAGTAAATACTGTGTGTGATGTATCTGTAATTGCCTTTCTAGGAGGCCCCAGCTCCCTTATAATTTGTTTAGCTAACCAGTGTTCTTTCTCTCCTGAAAAACTTCCTCTGATTCACTAGAAGAACTTCTATAGCCTGCCTCTTGGTTTCGGTGGTACTTATATATACAGTAGAACCTCTGCCTCTGTGGCTTCCAAACCTGTGAGTTCTGCATCCATGGATTCAAACAACTTCAGACCAAAAATATTGGGAAAAAAATTTTGAATGCAGTACAAAAATACAAAATAATACAAATGCAATATAAAATAATTCAAAATAATATAATTTTGTTAAAATAATACAGTATAACAATTATTTACATAGCATTTATATTGTATTAAGTATATATAATCTAGAGATGAGTTGAAGTATATGGGATGAGTACTAAGTTATATGCAAATACTATATACCATTTTATATATGAAATCTGAACATCCACAGATTTGGTCATACCCCTGGGTCCTGGAACGAGTTTCCCATGGATATCTAAGATGACCGTACTTCCTTCATAATCTTATCACTCTTTATTTGAAATATCACACTAGACTATAGTTCCTTAAGTGGGGGAGGTATGACGTAATGATAATAATTGTCAACATTTGTTGAGTGCTTCCAGTGAGCAGGCAGTTTTCTAGTTGTTTTATTGGTATAAACTCATTCTTAAGCACAGTACCTGGCACAGAAACAACTTGATAGGTAGTTGCTGATTGACCAACTACATTTGGATTAATGTACCATGCAGGAACAAAGCTAGTGCTAGAGTAATACCCCCAATAATTCTGAGTCTGGAGATTTTGGTGGATTCTAGTATTTAGACAGATGGAAAGCCTTTTAGGTTAACCTTTTCCTGTAGAGAGAATAAGGCATACTCAGACCTTTCCAATGTAGATGGCAGTATTGTAATTTGGCTTAGAAAAGTCAGAAACTCAGGGAGGATTCTTCCTTATAGTGACATTATGGTTTGTTATAGGAGTTTTTAGATAACTTGAAATCATTTCATGCCTAGCCAGACTGATATAGTTAGGTAGCTTGTTCATACTCCAAAATGTATGCCAATTTCATAATGTCTGAAAGACCTGATGTATTGAGTAAAATCCCAAAATTCTACTTCCCTTGTACTCTTGATTCTTCACATTTCAGTTAGATTATATATTTACAGTGCCAAGGAGGGTATATTTTTAAAAGTTCACATCAATGGAATGATGCATACTTATCATTGTACGTAGATCTGTGCCCCAAATCCCTGGTGTCATCATCTCTTTATATGCTTACCAAATAAAGCAGAATGAAGGGAATTGTGTTGATGAAATCCAGCATACATTTAAAATGTCATCTAAGTGCCATGATAGTTAAAATATTGTGCTAATATTCCTTTAGGTAGTCCAGGAGTCCGTGTCCCTCAAATGACTAAGAACCAGTACTGTCAAGTAATTACAGTCATCCAGATTGCGAAGCTCTGCAGTATGTGTTAGGCCTGGGATTCATATTTTAAAAGTCTTAGTTTCAAAGGCAAAATTCAGTAAGTTAAATAAACTGCATTCTTAGGTGGCCCTGCTCAAGTCAGGATTAGCCAGTCATATGCGAGAACATTGTCTTTATTTTCTACACTATAATAAAATTGTCTAATTCTGTTTGAATTTTGGAGGTTAAAATTAAATGGTCCCAAGGAAAGAGTTTCATTTCTAAATTGGGCTTTTCTGAAAACAATCAATAATACAGAAGCTATCAGTAGCCTTGGACCATACTAATACAAAAGGAAGTGAGGTGGCACCTGTGGCTCAAGGGATAGGGTGCTGGCCCCATATACTGGGAGTGGCAGGTTTGAGCCTGGCCCTGGCCAAAAACCGCACAAAAAAAGGAAGCGTATTGTCCCAGATTCTGTGATAGTGAATAAGAACCTTGCCAGGAGCTGGAATTGTAACATTTCACTGTGGTCATCATTTGGATGATCATTCAGATTTATAAGGGTTACAAAACTTTTCTTTTGATTTCTTAGATAAATGCATCTATTCTTGTTGTGAAGGTCTTTAAATGATTTTTTTTCTATTTCGGATTGATGAGGGGTATGAACTCTCTGAAAACCGTACCAATGCAAGCACCCAACTGGGTTTCCAAGATAAGAGTTGAGAAATTCACATTTGTACATGCATTAAGCAAAATAATGAATTCTAAAGACTACATATGAGTTTAGCTGCTCATAATCAAAGCATTCTATAAACTTCTTTTAAGTAGTAAATAACTTTTTATCTTGTGTTGCTAAAACATAAAATGAATTATTGAAATTTCTTATTTTATATCGAAAAGATAATCTCACCATGGAGGTGATGAATTTCTAATTTCTGCGTCCTTTCCCTAAGAGCTTAACATTCATATTTCTGAACAACCTGAGTTAAACCTTTATTTTATGATTTAGTTGTTTCTCATATAGTGATTTTGTGGTTTAGAAAAATGTTTAAGTATTAGGTAGAATTTGCCATTGTTGTTACTGTCTGAAAAAATATTTGAAAAATACCTACAGAAACTTACTCATGAAATAGTCAAAAAAAGTAAGTTAGATGATATTTTAATTCTTTAATATATTGAGAAATAGATACTTTTATAAAAGAAAGAAGTGACTGAAGGTGGGCTGGGCTTGAACCTTAAAATAACCCTAGCTTTAAGCTTTTAGACTTTCATCATTGGAAAAAAAAAACATGACACTGTTTCCCACCAGCTGTCTAAGGCACCGATTTAAATGTACATCAGTGTAATGCTTTTTGTTTGAATAGGTAACTTGCTAATGCATTCTTTATGCAAACAAATTATTCAATGAGCCACTTGAGTAATTCAGGTAAACATCATAATCTCTTCCAGGGACTGGGTTTTGTTCTAAGATAAATAATCAAATTGAGTTAAAGTAAGGAAAGAATTAGATTCATTCACATCCTTTATTTCTTTTCTTTTTTTTTTTTTTTTTTTACAGTGCCTAGGTGTGTTCTCTAAAAGAATAGTCTCTCTCCATAAAGCAAATCCCTCCTTAATGTTGCACCCACACCCCCTGCATACTTCCCTATTACCTGTTGTCTATTACACTGGTTACTTTCATAATGAAAAAGGTTCATGGCTGGGTCTGGTGGGCTCACTGGGCCCTCAGAATCCCAGCACTCACATCCTTTATTTCTTTATCTGTCATTTAACCAACAAGTTTCTTCAAGATTTTAAAAATAAATATATATTGACTCACCAATTTGGTATACTGGACTTCTGTTTCTTAGGATTTGCTTTTATAACAGCCATAGTAAGCCCTTTTTAACCTATAGTTTAAAGCTTTATCACCTATCAAGGTTGCTTATAATAGTAAAAAACTCGCCCTTTATATCATATTTTGGTAAATAATTTTTTCCTAATTATTTATTTGCTTTATTTTAGTTTTCCCTAAATGTGCTGAAAACTTTAAGAAGCTTTCTATTCAAGGCTGATATAACAACCCTATTTTTAGTAATGGTTTTAAACCACTTCTTTGCTCCTCTCAAGGTAACCTTGGTGATATTGTTACATTTGTTCATTATCATTTTTTATGCTGCAACTATCTCTATTGATTTGTCTGTGGCCTCTGATTCAATGAATCACAACATATTGCTATTTGAGTGTCTCTCAATTTGGCAAAGTTTAACTATAGTGGAATGGTTCTCAGGCTACATTAGTGAATAAACCCCAGTCATTTTGTTTAATGGTGTTGAATCTGAGGTGAAAATGTTACTTTCAAAGTTACCTCAGGAGCTAATTATGGGGCTTTTTACTTTTTCAGTTTTTATTAATGACCTGCCGACATCATATAGTTCATGAAATGCTCTGAATGGGTACGTACAGATGATCTGACCTCAGACCCAGCAAGAGCTCAGGCAAGTATAAAGGCATTGTGTGTTTAAATTAGAGATTTACTGAGTGATGCTCACAAAACAGATGCAAATTTTACCCAATATATACAGGCTTACAATTTTTTAAGCTGCACAGAGCAATGCTGGGTAATTTTGTATTCACCTACTTTATAAATAGAAGTAAGAGCACAGCTAGCTGAAATAGATGGTGAAATATATATCTGGGCCTTATATACAACCCTATCCCCATAAGAAATGCAGTGAAATTTTAGAAGGTAAAATTTAACATTTCAGAAGTATGCTATTTTCCACGAAAGGCTTTAAAAAATGGCTCCTTTATACCCATCTTTCTGAGTGTAAATATGAAGGTATACTTTCTCCACAACTGTCTTTCTTAAATTTGGTAAATTAATGGTGAAAAAATTCTCTAGAGGAACAAAAGATCCTTTAAGACTAACTTGTTGATTACAATGTTTTATACTCATCCTGATACAGCCTAGCCATAGCCAGAATGCACACTGGGTATAGTCCCTTCCTTTTGGTTTTATTTATTTATTCATTTATTTATTTATTTTTTATTTATTGTTTGATTGAATTTTTATTTACTATTTTCCACAAAGGACTTGAGACAGCCTGCAATGAAAAAAAAGACATGAACTGTAGTAGCAGAATATATATGGATATAAAACACAAAATCCAGAAATTAATGCAAAAGAGGCAAAAGAAAAAAAAAATCAACATACTTAGTTTATTTGAGGTATATATTAACCAGTGTGATATAAGCATTCCTAATTCTATATGAAATAAGCACATTGTACCCCATAATGTATACATGATCTATGTGTTTATGATTTAATAAAAAAAAATATGATACTCCTTTCTGGAAATGTGAAATATAATTTGAAAAATTCAAGTCCCTTCCTTTTGAAGTAACTTTTCTAACTCACAGAAATATCCCTCACTGCTTCCCATGTAGAGCAGGCAGGGAACTGGGCAACATTTAGTATAAAATTCCCTGTATTTCCCTTGGACCAAAGGAAAAGAATTGAGTTTGCAGATGGAAAAAGAAGAACAAACCAAGTTGAATGGATGACTTTTGTGCCTGGGTTTTCATTTGTCTTGGGTCAGAGGCAGCCAGATATTGGGTTCTAAGAGCTCTTCAGAAGCTCATAATAAGCCTCACAGTTGTCTGTCAAAGTTGCTCATGTACTTGTGAAACAGAGATGAGAGGGGCATGGCTTCTGGACTCAGGAAGTTATATGCCAAGGAACTATATGGTGGTTAAGGGAATATGTTTGTTCTACCTGTTTTCAAATCATGGTTCTGCTACAAACTGGCAGAGTAACAGTAGGTAACTTGCTTATTTTCTTGGGCTTCTCCTCACTAACATCAGTATATTATGGTATATTCATGTCTCCCTCGTGGAGTTTCTGAGGGTTAAATTAGATAATACATGTAAGGGGCTTACAAATGTGACACACATACACAGTGCTGAATAAATGGTTAACTCTATCATCAAAGAAATAAGGATCTACAATAAGGTAAGTGCTTGGAAGTATATGCAAAACATTCTGAGAGCCCAAGAGGAGAATCCATTAATTCCAACTTAAGGGATTGGTGATTGGATGGAAGAGGACCTCACAGAAGAAATGACATTGAAAAATAATAGTCACTTTTGACTGCACAGTTGCTATGCTAAAGCACTCTATGGAGCACCTTGAAGACTTTATCTCATTTAATCCTCATGACAATGCCCTGTTGAAATGCCATTGAGGCTCAGAACAGCTGTGTAATTTGCCCCAGCTCCTAAAGCCAGGAGGTATGTGGTAGGGTGGTAGATGCATGCAGATGGAAGCAGTCCTACTGTCACACCGAGGTTTAAACCCACAGAGGTCCCTGCTCTGACCACTAAATGACAGTTCCTCTCCCCTGGAGCTCATGTTAGAAGAATGTACCTGCATTTCCTGATTGAAGAAGAGGGCTGGGCAGAGAAAATTTCAGACTGCATGGAAAATATGTGCAAGAGTACAGAGGTGTAAAAATATGCGACAAGTATTTAGGGAACATGTGGTAAGGGGCTGTTTGGGTTGTACTGGAAAAAAAAATGGATTTGGGCTTGTGAATAGTAGTGGAGAACCACTGAAGAACCTTATCTATTTATTATTATTATTGTTTTTCTTTTCTGAAGAGACATGGTCTCATTCTGTCACTCAGGCCAGAATATAGGGGTGCAAATCATAGTTCACTGCAGCCTTGAACTCCTGGGCTCAAGCAATCCTCCCTCTTCAGCCTCCTAAAGTTCTGGGACTACAGAGGTGCACCACTATGCCTGGTCCACTGAAGAATTTTACACCCACTAAGAGAAATCAATCAGACTTACATGTGAGATAAGAAAGGCCATGGCATGGGTGGTGAGAAACCTTTGGAAAGAGGTCCATTCACAGTCTGGGTAAGAAATGGTGAGAAGTTAAAGAGAGGTGGGAAAGTTAAAGTAGTAGAAACAACAGCTTTGGAAGACTTTTAAACAGTAGGCAATTGAACAAGGCTTGATCACAAATGGCCTGAATGAGAGAAGGAGGGAGGCTGAGGCTGACTGAGGTCTCTAGCTCTATGGCTGGTGGTTGACTTTAATGGAGATGGTGAATAGAAGAAATTTACTTGATATCCATTTAAGGATCTATTGAGTAAAGTCAATGTTAAGAAATAGCAAACTTTCTAAAGAAAGAGATGTTGAGAATATGAGAGGGCGTTTTGAGAACAGATTTAAACTTGACAATACAAACTTCTATTGTCTGTAAGAAAGGAAAGGAGAAACTAAAGGTGCCAGCACCTTGGAACTTTTCCAATTGCTATTACAGGCTCTTAGAGGGTCAGTGGAAATGGCAAGTATGCACAACTTTCAATTACAGTAAAAGCTCACTGATTTGGATTAATTGGGGTAAAGGGCAGCCTGACTAAATAAAAGTCTGATTTATAGAAAAAATTTAAATAAATTCAGTTTGATTACTTTTAAGTATTTTAAGCTAATTCTATTTTCTATTAAAAAGAGTAAATCGCAAAGAATGATTTGTAAACAATATGAAAAAGACCCAATATGAAGGCCAATTATATTAATTAATCAAGTAATTAAATATTTAGTGCCCACCACATGCCAGGTGATATTGAACATGAATGACACAATCCGAGTCATAATCACTTCATATTTTCAAAATAACCATTTTCTTTCTTTCTTTCTTTATTTATTTATTTTTTTAGCAGATTCAAATTTGGGCTCAAAATGAGTTGCTTTCCTCTTTTCGCAAAAAGTAGAAAGTGCTCCATTTAGATAATTACATTTAGTGAGGTGGGAACTTAAAAAGGTTTTCCTGTATCAGAGGCTTCTGTTTTATTGATCTCATCCATCTTTTTTCCTGCCATGAGCATAGTTTCTAAAATATAAATCTGATCCTGTTGGTTTCAGGTTTAATCATCTTCCATTTTAGATATCATCTCCGGGACAAAATTCAAGCAGGTTCCTTGGCATTGGATTTAAGACTGGCCACCTCTCAATCCTTCTCTGTTTCTATGAAACTGACTCAAAATTTATAGCTAACTTGCTTCACACAGCCTGCTACTCCTTCTCTCTTTACTTTTGCAAATGCTATTCCATCTGCCTAGAAGTTCTTCCATATTTTATCTTTGAACTTGAATTCATCCTTCAAAACCTTGCTCACTTTATCTTTTCCTTCCCTCCTAGAAAGAATGACTCATTCCTTCCTCTGTTTTACTTCTGTGCTTCAGATATTGCTTACATCACATGGTCATTTGTTTATTTGTTTAAGTATTTCTCTCCCTAACTAGACTATACATTCCTTGAGGTCAGGGGTCTTGTTTCATTTAACCTTGTCTCTAGGGCACCAAGCATAGGACCGGACTAGACACTGATAAGTAATTGATGAATTGAATTGAGCAGTGTTCTTAACTAATTTAGACACTATGAAAGCTTTTCCCTTTTATCACACTTACTCTTATCCTAAGAAAATGCTGGTTGTAATGGGAGAAAGCAGGTGTAACTGTGATAATTAATTTTAGGTGTTGACTGGGCTAAAGGATACTCACCTGGTAAAGCATAATATCTCTGGGTGTGTCTGTGAAGGTATTGTCATTTGAAGAAATTAGTATTAGAATCAGGAGACTGAGTAAAGAAGAGCCATCCTTGCCAATGTGAGCAAACATCAGTCATTCTGTTAAGAGCCCAGATAGAAGAGAGAGAGAGAGAGAAAGAGAGAGAGGGAGGAAGGGAGGGAGGGAGGGAGGGAGGGAGGGAAGAAGGAAGGAAGGAAGGAAGGAAGGAAGGAAGGAAGGAAGGAAGGAAGGAAGGAAGGAAGCAAGGAAAAAGAAAAGTATATTCGCTCTGTCTTCTTGAACCAGGGCATCCATCTTTTCCTACTCTCAGACATTGGAATTCTAAATTCTTGGTCCTTTGGACTCCAGGACTTATGCCAGAGGTCCCACAATTTCTCAGCCCTTTGGACTCATACCTGGTTATAGCCACTGTTGTCTCTGGTTCTCTAGCTTGCAGATAGCATGTTTTGGGGATTGTTCACCTCTTCAATCCTATAATAAATACCCCCCTTTTTGTCTTTTTTAGTCTCCATTTTTGTCTTTCTGCCTGTCTGTCTATTCCATTGGTTCTATTCCTATGGTGAACTTGAACACTAGTAAAATGAAAAATCAGGTAGTTTCTTGCTATAAATCTGGGTTGAAAGGGTGTTTTACCATGATGCTTATGTATTTTCTTTCTTTTAGATTAAATTTATTTATACATTTCCCCCCCCCACTCCCACAACCCAATCCCACCATCTTCCTATCACTTCTCTATCACTGCTCAATGTCAACTCTATAATTAGATCAGAACTTTCTCTTTATGTCTCGATTTAGTGATGTGTCATCAGAAGCTCAGAATATTTCACATTTCAGGGTTAGGCACATTTAAGTGCCATCGTTCACCTCCATAAATTCATGCTACATTTAATCTTCTGATTATTAACTTTCTCTACTGTCTAACCCTCCCAGCAATTCTGTCTTGGGGCACCTAACAGTAAGTGATCACTATGACTAGAAGAGAAGTAATTAATTAGATTGATGTTCAAAGAGTTCCCCTCAAGTTGTCAATAGCCATATTTATATCATAATGCTACAATTTTGGCAGAATTATTTGCTTTCTATAAAAATCTGATGAAGCAATTTTCAGATTTCCTGACACATATCTGTAGTCCTGCTAACTTTTCACCATCTAAAGTAATTTTACACTTTGAGATTTGAGTTGGGAAAGGATATTAATCACATATGATTAAGAATGAGTTTTCAAGTGGATTTCTTAGTCCAGTTTTGAAAAGTCAAGGCATTTTAATATAAGTTCACTCATTAGAACAATTTGGTAATGGAGTCTATTTAAGCATTTTTTTTCTTTGCTGAATGATAGCAAAGTACAAAGAGATTTTTCTTTGTAAACAGATTTTTCTTAATTTCTATAAGAAAGTTATTTAGTAATTTAAGATCGTTCTAATATAGTATGTATGAGGCTTTAATATACATAAATACATATACATAAAAAAGAATAAATACAACATGTTTCCTAAAACTAACCAAAAAGTAAAAGTTGTAGTAAAACTCATTATAGTGATTGTTTTGATATTACCCAAGAAACATATATTTTAATATATCCAAATGTTCTAAAGGTTGGGGTTTAGGATGTTGCACGTGATTAGAAGTTGAGATATGTGCAAAACCCTGCTAATATTCTGTCTGGGTGGACTAATTTTGTTATCCATAGTAAGCTGGCAGAAAATTACCAGACAAAATTATAGGGGCTTTATCAGAATTATTGTTACCTGTTCAGAAATGCTGATCATTTTCCCCAAATGCTATATTTTTTACAACTTTAACTCCATTTTAAGTCACTGAAGACACATTTAATGCTAACACAAAGCTTTAGTGAAAAGACTTCCCCTAATCCTTGACTACTGAATGGAAGAAGCTAATTTAAGGAATTCATTTTCTTTAAGGAAGCCATCCCAAAGGATCACAAGTTCTACAATCAAACATACTAGGACTATAATTGGCCTTCCTGTTTGTATTATGACTCTTCAAAGGCAGATTATTACTAACAGCACAAGACAGCAGGAGAGAGCCCCTCGTTGTCCTTTATTTAAAGGGACCATCAGCAGGAATGTCCCTTAATGATAGTCCATGAAATCCCAGTCGATGCACAGACTCAACTCTATGTTTCGGTTATGTTGTTAACATCGTATCTTACCCTTTTGAAATATAAGATTCATGAAATGATGTCTATCCTGAATCCAGGCAAATCACTCTGTGCTGCCTACTAAATGTCCATTTAGGAACAAGCAATAAATTTGGGTTCTGTTGGCCTTCAGTCTCACAGCTAGGGCCTTTTGTTAATCTCAGGGATACTTTTAGGTCTAGGGCTATGATGAAGGTAAACCTCCTTCCCTGAAATAATAGCTAGCCTGCTCTTATTTTTATGCCCATATCCTAGTGCATTTACTGTAAGTGCAGTTACCGTAAGTATAGTATCAAGAAATAGCACTTGCTCAAGGAAGGTAATTGGTGTGGAGATTGTTTACAGTCATTACTGGTAGGCCATGATATCTAAAATAAATAGTGAACATTTCTTTCTTATTGCCCTACAATGCAATACAGTAACTGTTATGAAATGCCTGTTATATGAAAGACCCCAGGATCCAAAGTCAAGTTGTGAAATAAATGATCTTAAAAACACATTAATTATGAGAGTTTGAGATCCAAGAGTTCTGTACTATTAATTGTCTTTGTGGATCACCCTTTTACTAGTGTCTCCAATGCCAGAGCATGGATGACCTAGCTTAGAACTGTATTGGGATGATCAGTCAGTGAGTCAGTTAACTTACTGTTGTGTATTTAGTGTGTGCGGGCATGGTCCTAGGTGCTAAGACTGAAACTCCTAGGATTCTTTCCTGTGCTAACAGTCTTACCTAGCTTTCAACCAATCTTTTTTTTTAATGACTTATCCTACAGGTTTTAAGACTCCTTTATTGACCCAAGCTGTTATACATATAATTCTTGAACATATTAATTAGTTCACTCTGCCTGGTTTTCTGTTTGTGGCTCTTGCTTCTACTTTTGAATTTACTCTCTAATACCTAGACTTATGTCTTATTGGTCTCTGTGCCAAGACTTTGTTGTAGGTTCTTGGGTTTACCTCTGATCTATAAAACTATTGCTACTGCTTTTCTGCTAGTGCACTCACAGACAATTTAGGGGAGTTATGCCTGTGCAAGGATGGTTCAACAGATAGCTACAGGTCATATTCTCTTGGTAAATGCATACCTATTTTCCACTGCCATCATACACACAGTAACAGCTAACCACATCACATAACTCAGTAGTACAAAACGATAAGCATTTACTCTGCTCATGAGTCTGTGAGATGGGAGAACAGTTGTGCTTTGGGCTGCCAAGTCATCTGCAAGGTGGGTTTATTGATTTTTCTGGGCTTTTCCCCATGTCTGGGGCTTTGGCTTGGACAATTGTGTTGACTCAGCTCTAATATACACAGCTCGGGTTTATGTTCATGGCAGTGGCAGGTTGAGAGAAAAATGATATAAGGGCACTTGACGCCTGGGCTCAGAACTGGGACAATGTTAATTTCACTGACCTTTATGGCCAAAAGAAGTCACAAAAGCCGCCCAGGTTCAAGGGATGAGGAAGTAGACTGCCCCTTCTTGAAGAGGGTAGCTGTGAAGTCACAAATAGAAAGAATCTAAAAAACTGGGGTACCCTTTTGGTATCAATATTCCACAGTGAATTGTTTTCCAATCATTAAAGATTTTGTTTTTCTGCAGTCTAGAGCCTGAACTCGGGTAGGAATGGGGAAGTGAGCCTGAAATGTGGCAGAGAGAAAGGAAACGAATGTGGAATTTTTTTCATCACTCTAAAGAGCAGCCTTGAGAGCAGTGCCTAGTGGCACAGGCAGGAATGGAGGTGAGTGGAACAAGCAAGGAAGGAGTTGAAGCATACATGAAGTAGGCCCCAGGACTTCTGCTCCTAGGTGTTCAGCTGAATCCCATTTCCATCTTGGAAACTATAAGGAATATTCAGGGCGTCTTTCTTGCAGGAACTCTGTGGGACCCCTACAACCTGGATGGTAAATGCAACCAGGAAATCAATACTGATCTCTGAAAGTAGTTTCTCATCATAAATCTCTGAAGGGGGCCACCTATTTCCAGGCTTCCATAAAGTTACATAGGCTATGGTGGAATGTGTGTGTGTCGGAGGGGAGGTGTTTACAATAAGGCTATTTCATAAGTTTCATAAGTTTAAAGAATCACGTACCATTGATTCTTGTTTAGCATGTGCATCTATTTGATTTACCTTCAGAAAGAAAGTGTTCTCTTATTACACTGTTAATGGGAATGTAAATTAGTAGGAACTCTCTGGTCATACTCTTATGATTTCTCAAAGAACTAAAAGTAGATCTACCATTGGATCTTGCAATCCCAGTACTGAATTCCTATTCGAAGGAAAAGAAATCATTACTTCAAAAAGACCTCATATGTTTATTGCAGTATAATTCACAATTGTAAAGAGGTGGAATCAACCTAAGTGTCCATTGGCCAATGAGTGGATTACAAAAAATGTGATACACACACACATACACGCACTGTGGAGTGCTACTCTCAGTCATAAGAATGGCATAATGTCTTTTGCAGAAATTTGGGTAAAACTGGACTTTTATCCTAAGTGAAGTAACTCAGAAGCAGAAAAATAAATGCCACATGTTCTCACTTAGATGTGGGAGCTAAACTATGGCAACATAAGGGCACACAGAGTGGTGTAATCGACACTCAAAAAGGAGAGGAGACGGAGGAGGTTGCTGGATAAAAATTACCTATTGGGTACAAGGACACTACTTGGGTGATGGGTCACCAAAGGTGCAGACTCCAGCACTATATAATACATGCATGTAATGGAATTCAACTGTCACCTGACAATTCTATTAAAATTTTAAAGGAAGGAAGGAAGGAAGGAAGGAAGGAAGGAAGGAAGGAAGGAAGGAAGGAAAGAGAAGGGAAGGGAGGGTGGGAGGGAGAGAGGGAGGAAGAAAGGGAGGGAGGCGAGAAGGAAGGCAAGAAAGAACGAAGGGAGGGAGGAAGGAAGGGAAGGTAGGAGGGAAGGAAATAAATTTCCCTTATTCTGTTCCTTCATCCTTTTAGTTACTCATCTTCTTGACTTGAGAACATGGTAGACCAAATAATATTTCCTCTTTATCTAATATTTTTTCAAAGAGATGTGATTCATCTCCAGGGAAGCATTAATGTAGAAAGATTTTGCTGAGATGCAAAGTATATTTACTCAGAATCTTCAAGTATCATTGCTGAGTGATGAGCTCTTGTACCACATGGTTTTTTAGGATAAATGACTTTAGACTGACTGGGCTTAGCAGTATGCATTGGGGTGAGTTTAAATGGGTATATGTATTTATTCAATTCTTCTGTTGCTTTGTAATTTGTATCTGAATGCTTACTTTAGCATTTGTTTAGTATTTTATTTACTCACAAGAATGCATTAACTACAAGGAACAATCCCTCCTTTCATCTGATAAATACATGTAATTATTTCTCTGTAAGAAAGATGTGTAGAATGACGGCATCTCGGAGTCAGCAGACACTATAGTCATTGTTTCATACTATCCTGATACAAAGAGGTGTCAGTTTATTTTCAAACTTTATATCTTCTCTGTCCTGAGTAATCCTCAGAAACACCTGTGACTTTTATTCAACTTCTTTGACTAATAATTGTCATGGTGTCTAACACTTAAAGGAATTGTTTGACAGCGATTCCTTTCAATGATGCCGAGAAGTCTTTTTCACTCTCTGGCCTCTTATTCCCACCTCCAACACAGTGCTGCCCCCAGGTGGGGGAAGGAAGGTGAAACCTCGGAAAAGATGAGCCTTCATGTGGCCCCAAGGAACTTGTCATGTAGCTGGCTGAGGAAGCTGAGGATGAAAGATGCGAAGATGTGAGTGCGAATGGCATAGTCTAAAGAAAAACAAGCATTTATGTTTGGTTGAAATACAGAATCATGGAGATCCATCAGCACAGGTAGGCTGGGTCTATGCTAATCCTCCAGGAAGTGGGATGCCTCTCAAGATTTTTTAGCAGAGAGTTTCAGTATCTCATGGCACTGAGGAAGAAAAGTCTAAGAGAAAAGCATGAAAAATGAGGAGAATATTTAAAAATCTATTGTGAGAGACAAGACAGGACTGAAGCCATTACACGGGTGGGATTTTGTGTTGCTTTTCTTGTGAAACATTTTAGAGGTCATTGACAAAATTGGATAGGAAAGGTAAGGAAGAATTAGATCATGACTTAGGAGCTTCTGACTAGGATAGGATAACATTATTAATGGAGCTGGAAAAAGTAGGAAAAGGAACATGTTTGGGTAGAAGATGAGTTCAGTTTTAGGTGTACACAGTATGAAGTAGGAAATCAAAGTTGAGCTGGGTAACTAATAGGGAGAATTTACCTTCTGTGTTCAGGAAAGAATTTGGAGATTAGAGCTATAGATTTGGGAGCCCCTAGCATATGTGAGGTTAGCTGAAGCCATGAAGTGAGCAGACTGCCAGGAAGGAAGTAGACCCTGAGAAAATAAGCATGAAAGATGGAGACAAACACCAGAATGTGGGGGACTGTCAGAGACAAGCCAACTGAGAGAGCAGGAAAAGGCAACACGGAAGGGTTGGAGGACAGTTTCCTATTGAAACTTCCTTTACAAATTGTTTCTTCGTTTTAACTGAAACTACTTATGGTACACCACACACAATCCAAACACTTATTTGGATATATTTGCTTGTTTGTACAGAAGGGTGGAAGATAGGGATTGAAAAGCCAGCATTTATTATTCTCCTGTTTTAAAGAGACATACTCTTTCTATTGTGTGGGCAAAGTCATTCCATCTGTCCAACTAATTAAAGCTAGTTTGAAGATGCAGAGATACACTTCCTTGTGTTGCTTGTCTCAATTTTTCTTTTGTCTTAAGGCACACAATTAGTCCTAATCAACTCTTGCAATTATTCGTTTTTAAAAATGTATAAATACAGTATGTTTGTTTAAAAACCCAAACAACGCAGAAATACTTTTTAAAAGTCAATACTGCTTAGTCTCATTTCCCAAGGGGCTCACTGTTTACATTTCTTATATATTCTCCCAGAAATGTCTTTTCTTCTAATTTTAGACAGATGGATATCTATGTACCTTTGAGAGGTTCGCAGAGATTTGCACAATGCTTCAATCACCTGAATGATGGATTCTTTCTAAGTGTGTGCAAACAATTCTGTACCCTACTTCTCTGCTCCTAAATATAAAAGAGCTAGGAAGCTCTTCTCATGATCTGTGGGAGCAGTGACCTCTTTGTAAATTGTTTTTGGCAGAAGCCCAGTGTTTCTTTGCTCAACTCTACTTATTTCTTGATTACTATCAGGCACACATTTTAATTTTATTTAATGCCCCTTTTGCAATTCCAGAGCTATACGAGTGTGCCTACTTGTCGGTGGGCAGCCCACTCTTCATCCAGGACAGGAGCTGCAGCCCTTTGCACCATTCAATCTTCTCCCTTTCCTCAGCAACGTCTTCTAGGAAGGGAAAGGTTGAATAGAGAGATTTTTCTTTCTTTTTTACCAATGGCATGAAATATAACATCCTCATTAGAAAGCAGAAGAATAATTCAGTGGTTTCGTTTTAAGACAACATTATTTTCCACTCTTGAAGAATCTTTAAGAAAATTCTTTATGGTGCCTGAGACTTTTGACACCACCATGCAGTGACTTCTGCTCCTTCCCCTTTGTTAGATGCAACTGATAAAGTGTGATTGCTTTTTTTTTTTTTAATGCAAAATATACTGTTGTCACCGTTTCTTCTATATCTACTCTGGGGAAGAAGAAATAACATCTGCCAATTTCTTTAAAGAAATTATGCTTCTTTGTTGTACTTTTTGATATGTATAGATTATGGAATAGTTTGTCCCATTATATTTCAAATAAGTCAAAAGGACTTTGTATTTTACCATGGGCCCCAAATTTCTGTTTATAAAGTGCCCACATGCTTGGCTTGCTTTTCCAGAACAGATTCTTGGTGGTTTGTGGTTATATTAGAATCGTGCATATGATTAATTGAAGATGCTCATGTTCAGACAGAGTGCTTGAAGCACTGCAGGTAATAAATACATGGGTGGTCCTTACCTACAGCCTTTGATAGAGATTACTATTAAGAAGGACAGAAAGTCCAAAGGAGAAACTATTTTTCTTGCTTATCATAGTCCTCCAAATCTTGCTACCACTCAGAGGTCTAGAGTAATTTCTTTGTTGCGTTCCCTAAAGCATCCCTATTCATTTTCATGTTTCTCTGAAGAAGCAGCACGATGGCTGATTCCGAGTGGGCTCACTAGGTGATTGCAGCAGTGCATTAAATGCTGTCCATGGTGCACTGAAGATTCTGACTGCCTTCAACTCCATTTAAGTTCCCTACGACAACAAATAAGTTGCCCTGCCAATTTGTCCTCGGCGTTCTCACCCGTGGTACAGGATAAATAGTACCTTCCCATATAGACTCACGGTAGAGTAATGGATGCTATTGGAATAGCTTGTGCGAAGTGTTTCTAATTTTCCTTACGATTCCGATGATATATAAATAATTCCTTAGTTTCACATTGTGTTTTTTCCTGAGACAATGTCATCATCTATTGTTTCAAAAGTGATCAACAATCATAGTGACTATCTTCAACAAATGTAACCTTTGATGTTTTTCATAGCAGAAATACTTGCTGTGCTTCCACTTTCCACTACATTAAATGTGTTAGCTTCTAGAAACTGCCCTGGAAAGCTAAGTGATGTGATGAATTATTTTTGGAATGGTAATTTCAGTCACTAACATCATTACTTCTCATTTTCTTCATGCTTTTGGTCACCATTGGAGGGGGGAAGAGTACATTACTATAATGCGGGGGTCATATAAATGTGGAATAACTGTATTCATAATTCTTCCATCTCCTTGGCAGAAAAATCAATGGGCTGCATTTTATCATTGCACATGGGGACAGTTATGTAGTGCTCCATAGATTGTAAACATTTGATAGGGTTCTAGGAAGTGCTCGCTAGAGAGGGATATCTAGGTAAAAATTAAGTTTGAAAATTAGTGACAAGTCTACCTAAAATATCCTAGAATAAGTAATAAGAATTTATGTCAGTGGCCTGACACCTTCACTTTTCATTTCAAACATTTTCACTCATTTTTAATTAGTGCCAGCAGTGGCCTTCACGGCACTACTTGAATTGCATTTTGCGCTCTGAAAATGTTGTAATTTATAGTCTCCTTTGTGTTAAGAACAAATAAGGAAGCTTTAAAAATGACTCACTCATAGCTGTTTAATTCTCTTCTTCGTGTTTTTGTTGAGTTTTTTTGTTTGTTTGTTTTTGAGACAGAGTCTCACTTTGTCACCCTCAGTTGAGTTGTTTTATGGCACAGAGGTTTGGATGTCTGTCTGCCCTTGAAGGAGTGTGCCTTCTTCATCTTTGAGTCTAAGTGCCCTGCACTGTACCTTGTGCATTGCAGACCCTCAGCATTAGTGGAATAAACATCTAAACTGGATGACTAAACTAACCTGCAATGTGGTGTCTACAAACATACCTTCCACAAAGAATGCTTGACTTTTGCCTCAAAGATTACCAGCTGATTCATTACATCTCACATTATGGTGGTTGTTTTGCCGATAAGCAAATTGAGACACTAATCATTTACCAAAGCATTTGTAATTATGATAGGGATCTATATTTCTAGCTAGAGTGAAAACTTGGTCAATTTTAAGAGTGCTGTAATGAAAAGCTAGAGGAATGCTATCAGCTGTTCCTGATCTTGACAGAGGTGAGGTGTAGCTCTCGTGACTAACTTCATGTTCCCAGTTATTTATCATTCGTGGAAAGAAGTTACCTCTGAGTTGTATTAGATTTGGGTTGTGAAGAATTTAGTCCATGAGTGATAATTAATTTGTAATGCACACATTTGTGGGGCATAAAGCTTTCCCTAAGTGCTGGCACACCAAAGTGCACTTTACTGAGCTGACTTACAGCATGGTCTGCCCTCTAAGATATGGTTGCAACAGAGGAAAGTGTGAGTAAAATGGGAGAGCTCTGTACTGTGCACGCTCCATCAGTGTTAATGAGAGTTATAAATGTTCTACAAGTGAAGTACAGAATGGACCTGTGCAGTTGTTTTTATTGGTATTTATTCATGGGCCGACCTGTTCAGTGGTACTTATAAACACGTAACAGATAAGGTTTCTGCCCTGAGAAGCTTGCAGTCTAATTCAAAGAGATGACAGCTATCATACTATGTTTTAGTGAGCTGGGCTACTCTCTCAAGCATCACTATACCCATAGGACAGAGAAATATGGTCCCGGTCCTTGATGAGCTGGATTCAGTCCTTTAAAACAAGTAATGCTTCCAAATGATCCCAAACACATTCCTGCTCTCACTGGTGGGGGTGATTATGTGGGTACCGATCACTCATGTTGAGGGAGAGGATAAAGAATTAAAGCAGGATTTTGGAAGATGGAAACCAGCAAATAAAAACGCACACGGAGAACATCCAGTTGCCATACCGATTACATAAAAGCATCCAATCTGGAATTAATCATTTCATTTAGAAGCAGGTTTGTGTCTCCCTTTTCAGAAGTGTCTCACCCTGCTATAAATGACATTCTGTTTTATGAAAGTATAATGTGAAAATCTACCGATAAGCCAAATAATAAAAACTTTATAGCATGTCAGGGCTTTTATTATTATTATTATTTAACCTCAATCAAGTTATAATACCGAACACATGTATCCTTGGCCTAAATCACTTTGTCAAGTTTAACCGTATATTCGACTTCATTTACATGACATACGATCTAATAGTGGAGAACAACAATACCATTGTAGTGTTAATTGAAAACTCCAAACTGAGAGCCAGAAGAAACCACTGGTCTGATTGCTGAGGGTCCCAGGGAAGGGGATCTATTCCCACACCTGCAGTTGGTCCATAACACTAACATTGTTACCAACATCTGGGTCCAATCAGTTTGGGGCCTTCATAGGCTGCTCTTGGGGCACATAAATTTAGCATTACATTCATTTTAAAAGCCCCCTCTTTCAGTTTTTTAAGGACAAGATAGATTCATGGCTCCACAGAGTCTAACAAAGTCGAAACCACAAGCAGAGTAAGTTACTGCCACAGGCCTCGTGGACTGGACTTACCAACTCTTTGCCACTTAAATAATGGAATTTTATGTTCAGCCCTGGCTATCAAAAATGTGTTTCCACCGAAAGTGAAGTTTGACTGAAAAGCTGTATTAAAAATAAAAGCAAATCCTCAGAAAGTGAGCCAATTTGTTTAAATCAGACTTTATGTGAGGATATGAGATAATATCTAACAGAGAAATATAAGCTTAGGGGTCATAATTTGCCTCCTTCACTTCGTACCTGGAAGGCCTTTCAGAACTGACTCTTCCTAGTGTTCTGTAAGGAGGTTTGCATCCAAAGACGTTCCAGAAGACAAGTAAAGACTTTTAGATCTTTCATTTGGACTTTAGATAGCTGGCTTCTGCGGATAAAGGATCTGCAGAACCTGGTAATTATTTCCTGCAATGGCCCTGCAAACTGTAGCTTTTACGGAAAGTTCCGCTGCTGCTCAACATGAATAAAAACCAAATACTTTCTTGTGTTTCCTGCAGATGCACTAGGTAACCAGAGAGCGGTGTTGGGGGGGGGGGGGGGAAGCCTGTACAATTTTTGCAACACCATTTATTAAAGATACAAACACACAAAAAACCCAAACGTTTACAAAAATCCTGGGCAATTTCGCAAATTTCTTGCTTGTGTGCTTTATCCCAATGTACTGTGGGGCAGAAATTTTTAATTTGTTTTGGTTTGGGTTGTTTTCTCTCTTTCACAGCTTTACCTTTCATGTTGCAAAAAAAAAAAAAAAAGAATTGCTCAAGAGTCTGGGGAGTTAAGAAATTAATTCTGTGGGTTGATAAAGTTTGTAGTTATTAGACTGCATTGCTTATTTTTTTTGACTCAAGTACATGAATGACACCTGGCATTCCTGGACCCTGTATGAACCTGATAAATTACCCAGCCAGCATTCCTAAATAGACTAATATTAGGAATTAGTAAACAAATAAGATTAACGATCACCAAATAAAAGTGGGAAGAGGGAAGGCATTGTCCTTTGAATTTATAAATAATGCCTTATTTATTTATTATTTCCCTAACGTTGTAGAGAGCATTTGGGGATGTGGCACCATATCTCAGCCAAGCACTCTCTCTCTCTCTCATACACATATGTGTGTGTGTGTGTGTGTGTGTGTGTGTGTTGTATAAAGCCATAACTTATGAATAGGCATAATTTAGGAATAAAAGTGTAAAAAAAAAAAAACTGGCGTGTTTATGTATAAAAATGCATTGGTTCTCTAGGAAATAAAGCATTTTGCATAAAAAAAAGAGATTTCCGGAATTCTTGGGTAGAGCGCTGATGAGAAAAGCAATGCTAATTCACCAAGAAGTGCTGTGGGGTTTAAGAAAGGGTGTTCATAAAAATGATGTGTTCATAAAAATAACCTGCTCATGAAGAAAGTTTCCAATAATGTTCAAGCTTCTCATACCAAGGAGCCCTGGCAAGATGAGAAAATGTGCCCTCTGATATCCTTTTGACTGGGCATATCTTGCAGGACATGATCTAGTTTCCGAGATTTTAAGCATTATTATTGAACTAACAAAGTATTATTTATTGAACTAACTTATAAAATATAATTTTCTTCTCTTCTGAAATATTTTCATTTCTGCCAATTCAAATTACATAGTAGCCTCAAGTCACAGGGGTTCAGCAATCTTTTGTCTTAAGAAACTTTTTCTTAGACATGACAGTGGGGAATTTGGGGGGCATTTGCTACCCATGTTGTTCTTTTGCTGTATGTCTTTTTACAGCTTTTTGTCTTTTTCTTATAATTATGTGATTATGAGTATGCTTCTAAAAAATTAAAGCTTGGCATAAACGCGATGGAAAAAATGGGAACTTATGTAACTATGTTAGCACCAAAACAGTTGGGAAAAAATACTAAATGAATAGCAAAAACTAGAGAAACACCGGAATTGTCACAGCCATCAGCTTAGGCAGTGTGTTTCAATGTTTTCTATCTCATGTCACCCTTGAACCAATAGTTAAACTTCCACAACACATATAAATTATGTTGATAAAAAAGGAGTAAAAATTAAAAAAAAAAAGTATATGCTTTCTGTGCTTTGAACTTCTTTTGAAAATAATGTAATTAATGATTAAAAAAAAATTTCGAGGCCCACCTATAAGATCCTCTCACAGCACACCAGGGTGCTGCAGCACATTGGTTGAAAATCACTGACTTAGATAATAACATATACTATGAAAAAAAGTGGGCTATATCTAGGATCCTAAAGGACTAATTTCCAGTAAGTTTTAGTGGCACTACCATTGAATAAAGACATTAATCTATTTTTTAAAGGGGAATAAATATAAGTAAAACAGATACTGTATAAAGTAGAATCATGGAACTTACCTGATGTTTAGAGAGTATTTAGAGATATAAAAACCTGTTTTAAGAGAATGATACAGAATAAGGTGGCAAAGAATTAAAGTGCATAAAATGTATCCAGTAGATAATCAGCTAAAAGCCCAGTGGTCACAGTGCTGGAAGAGGAGTTTGGATTAGATGATTTTTTTTCACTTGGATTCTTTTTTTAATGTATTTACCTATTTAACCTTTGGAAATGAAATATTAGTGTTTTGGTGGAAAATCTTCATTTTATTATAAAATTAAAACTCATCATCCTTGGCTTCTTTACTACTTAGAATAACAAAGTATTCTAAGTTTTGTGTGTCCAATGTTTAATACAGAAAAAAAAAAAAATAGTTCAAAAACAGTCTACAGTGATAAAATGCTTATGTATACACAGGTTCTAATCTTACAGGTTCTGAATGCTTACTTATACACAGGTTCTAATCACAGTTTTTTTGGCTCTTAGACAAAATTATATCAAATGTTTTAGCCCAGTGTTTGAACTCTGCCATTTGGGCTCATTTGGTTCAAACTTGTAAGTTAGGCCCCTCCTCTGCCTCTAGCTCAGTCTTTCTATCTCAGTCTGAGTCATTCCAACCTACACCTCTAATCTCACACATGATGATGAAAGAAACTTTTAATGTTAATTCTAAAATTATATCCACTATTGCTAATTTGTCTATTGTACTAATTGATCTTTTTCTGTTATTGTCCCAATGAATCAACCAACAGATTTGTCAATAATTTATCCAGAGGACAATATATACTCCACTAACTTCTATTCGTTTTAAATGCCAAGTCACTGGGTAGAGGTCATTTTTTCTCTTGACTATGTTTTGGAAAATTATAATGAATGAAGAAATTAAGTGAAATCAAACTTTTTCTTATTCTGCTAATGGTGATTTTTCTCCCTGTGCCTTGTCTGCAAAATGGACATAACATACATATTTGATTCATTCCCTTATTACCATAACTGTTAAGTTATGCCAGTGGCTATAACTTATAAATCCCAAATTCTCAATGGCTTAACAAAATAAAATTCGTTACCTGTCCAGCATGAATGTTCTTGTTTGAATAGATCTCCTTCAGGTAGGGTTGAAGACCCTCATTGATTTCAGATTGTGGATTCATCTTACACATGGTCTCAAAGTTTGCTGAGGAAGGGGAAAGAGACCGTGGGGAAATAGAACTGATGCACAACAGCTTCAGCCCATAAGTGACACGCATTACTCCTACTCACTCTTCATTGGGAAGAACAGTATATGTCCCATTCCTAGAAATAAAATAGATATAAGGGAGCTGGGAAATGTAGTTTCAGCTGGGCATCTGCTTCCCGGCAATAACTCTCCACTAAGGAAGGAAAATAATATTCTCTGGTGGTCAGCTATTCTCGTAGTTAAAGCCTAATTTGTAGGTTATAGTGAAGATTAAATTAATAAATCCATTTAAAAAGCTTAGAGCAGGAGTTCTAATTGACTCCATATCCTAGATGAAAGAACATATACCAGGACTAACTGTAAAACTGAAACAGATTAACTTTGGCAAAAAATAAAATCAAGTCTAATAGAGTCAAAAGGTTCTGCCGGTAAATTAATTGCTTTCCAGAAGAAATTAAACATCCTTTTTTAAAAAATCATGAAATCCAAACTTCATATTGTTTATAATGATAAAATAATTTCTAGACATGGAAAGACATGAAATAATGGCTCATAGTCAACAGAAAAATTAGTCATTTTAAGTAAACCTCAAGATGATATAGGTGTTTGGATCAGTTGACAAGGCCTTTAATATGGTTATTATTAATATGCTTAAGGACTAAAAGTAAAATATCATAAAGAATGAACAGAAGGGAAATCTTAGTAGAGAATTTGAAAGTATAAAATTAACCAAAAAAATTCTAGATTAAAAATATATTTGAAATTAAAAAAGGAAAATCACTGAAGTTAGTAATGCCTCTTCTGGGTATATACCCACAGAAAATGAACTCATTACCCTGTAAAGGTATCTACACTCCCATGTTAACCTCTGAAAGTGCCCATCAGAGAATTAATATATAAAGTAATTGTGGATTATTGGAATATTATTGACTCTTAAATGACTCGGAGAATATTATTCTAAATGAAATAAACTAGAGACAGAAAAATACACTGCATGATTTCACTTATATGTGGTAGATTCAAAAAATAAAAGGAAAAGGAAAGATAAGAAAAAAGTAGAATACATAGAAAAAAAAATGTTAGGCCCCTCTTCTGTGGGTAAAAGTGGTTACTAGGGGCAGGAGGATGGGAGAGAATAAACAAAGAGATGTAGGTCAAAGTCCATAAAATTGCAGACATACAAGATAAATAAATCTAGAGGTCAGATATATAATAGGAAGACTACAGTGAAAAAAAATCGTATTATGTTCAGAATTTTTGCTAAGAGAATCTTGACACACACATACACAAAAGACAACATATTAATTAACATGTTCATTTGATTGACTATTATAACCATTTCACTATGTATATCAAAATACTATGGGTACAACTTCTATATAAGAAAATAAATTTAATGTGTAAAAGAAAAATCACCCTTTATTAGTAGCACATTCAAAATGGCAGAAAAGGATAGTGAATTTGAAGGTTGATCATTGTAAATTATCTAATTTGAAAAACAGGGAAAAAAAAGACTAAACAAATTAATAAAGCTTCATTGACATTATAGACATTTAATAATGATTAAAAAATCAATTTCAGCTCAGGAGGAAGACATGGCAATCATAAATTTGTATGTTCCTAATAGAACCCTAAACTATATGAAGCATGAATTTATAGAACTAAAGCGAGAAATAGACAAATTTGCAATCATAGATGAAAATTACAATTTCTCATTTTCATGTATTGATTGTATAAGTTGAAAAAAATTACAAAGAAGATCTGAAAAATAGTATTACCCACCTTAATCTACTTGACATTTATTTAATACAAAGACCAATAACATAAAACAAGTCTTGGTACATGTCAACAGACTGAAATCTCTGAGCAAAAATGAAATTAAATTAGACGTTAGTAAAAAGTAGGTATCAAGAAAAATCCTAAATACTTGGAAATTAAACAACATACTTCTAAATAACCCATAGGTCAAAAATGAAATGTAAATATTAAATATTACATTTATCAATGTAATAATATTACATTAATATTAATTAATATTAAAAACTGAGCAATGATGGAAACACAACATAGCAAAGTTTGTGGTATAGATATAAAGCAGGTGTAAAGGGACATTTATAGTCTTAAATGCTTATACTGGACAGTAATAGATTTTTAAAAACAATGTCACAGGCTTCTCTAGGTTTCTACCTATAGTAACCAAGGTAAAGATTAAAAAAAAATTTTCTTTTAAGAAAAAGAAAAGTGTGGCTCGGCACCCAAAGCTCCGTGGTTAGGGTGCCAACCATATACACCGAGGCAGGTGGGTTCAAACCCAGCCTGGGTCTGCTAAACAACAATGACAACTGCAACAAAAAAATAGCTGGGCATTGTGGCAGGTGCCTGCAGTCCCAGCTACTTGGGAGGCTGAGGCAAGAGAATCACTTAAGCCCAAGAGTTTGAGGTTGCTGTGAGCTGTGATGCCATGGCTCTCTATCAAGGGTGACATAATGAGACTTTGTCTCAAAAAAAAAAGGAAAGAAAGAGAGATGGAAGGAGGGAAGGGAGGAAAGAAAGGGAAGAAAGGGAAGAAGGAAGAAAGGAAAAGAAGAGCAAAATAAGAAGATAGCAATAAAAGCAGAAATCAATTGAAGAACTGTAGGAGGTCTGACAATTAAGCTTAGAAACTTGCCACCGTGAACTTATGTTGGCTGCACTGTACAAACAGCTTGGTAAGGTTTCATAACGTTGGTATATTTGGGTCTCACGGTTACGTTCGTGTCGATATGTGGGGTGTCTTGCTGAGTGGCTTTCATTATTGTTTTTATGTGCCATCAGGAGAATGTCAGAGCTTAAATTAGAGCAATGAACAAATACACATAAATTATTTGTTAATCTCGACAAGACAGGAAGTGAAATAAGGAACATGTTAGTCTAAGTTGATGGAGATACAGTCTTGAAGAAAATGGCAGTGCACAAATGAATTAAACTTTTTTATGAGGTTGAGAAAAAGTGTAACTGATGAAGAGAGGCCAGGAAAGCCAGTAACAAATAGGACTGAGAAGCACATCTCAAAAATTCATGGAATGGTGCATCCAAATCATCAGGGGACAGGAAGAAGCATAGCAGACCAAGCGAACATCAATAGGAAAACAGGAAGACTTTCACCAACAAATCTTGCCATGATCAAGGTCTGGCTCCTGCATTATGACAATGCACCAGCTTGCAGGGCACTGTCTGTGAGGGAGTTTTTAGCTACTAAATAAATAACTGTATTGGGATACGCACCTGATCTGGCTCCCAATGATGTTTTATCTTTCTCCAGGATAAAGGAAATATTGAAAGGAAGACATTTTGAAGACATAGTGCTTCAAGGGTAATACAACAGCAGCTTTGACGGTAATTCCAGGAAAAGAGTTCCAAAATTGCTTTGAAAGGTGGAGTAGGCACTGGTGATAACCAGCAGGCAGCACATTTTCTAGGATGAGTTTATGAACTTAGCTGTCAGACCTCATATTTGTTTTTTTTTTTTAAAGATTGATATAATTGACAAACATCAGCAAGACAGATCAAGAAAACAGAAAAAAAAAAGCCACATATAAATTACCAATATCAGTGATAAAAGAGGGGAATCCCATTATAGATTCCAAAGGTGTACAAGAAAATAAAAAAATATTATGAACAACTTTATGTCAACCATTTTGTCTACAGATGAAGTAGACAAATACCTTGAAAAAATGCTACTTACTAAAAACAACACAAGATGAAATAGAAAAATATAATCAATATTATGTCCATTGAAGAAACTCAGTATGTTATTTAAAATCTCCTGTGAAGAAAATTAAGACCCAGATGGTTCACTGGTAAATTCTATCAAGCCTTAAAGGAATACACAGTACAAATATTACATGAACGTTTTTTACTTGATGAGGTCAGCATACTCTTTCAAAACACGAAAAAGATACCAGAAAGGAAAATTACCACTATTCATGAACCTAAAAGCAAAAATCCTTGTCAAAATATAGCAAATGCCATCAAGCAGTATTTAGAGAAGATAGCAAATTAAGATGAAATGGGGCTTATTCCAGTAATGCAAGGTTTAACATGGAAAGCAGTGAATGGAGGTCACCACATTAACTAAATGAATGACTAAGTCACAATTTTTGTTTAAAAAGTATTTGACAAAATTAAATATCCATTCATGATAAAATATCCACCATACTAGGAATAGAACTCCTCCACCTGAAAAAGACAGCTATGTAGAATCTATAGCTAATATATTTGTTACAGAATTGGATGTTTTTTTTTTTTGTTTTTTTTTTTTTACCTAAGATGAGCAACAAAGTAAGGATTTCTACTTTCCTCATTCCTATTTAGCGATGTACTGGAAGTCACAGCTAGTCCTATTGGGCAAGATGAAGAAATTATATATCAGTGGTTCTCAACCTTCCTAATGCCTTGACCCTTTAATACAGTTCCTCATGGTATGGTGACCCCCAACCATAAACTGAACATAAATATTTCGTTGCTTAGCAATGGAAATAATTTTATGGTTGGGGGTCACCGCACCATGAGAAATTATTTCGTTGCTTAGCAATGGAAATAATTTTATGGTTTGGGGTCACCACACCATTAGAAACTGTATTAAAGTGTCGCGCCATTAAGAAGGTTGAGAACCACCTTATTAGAACCACCTGTTTTTTATATATTATATATATATATATATATATATATATATATATATATGAAAGAAAGAAATAAAATTATTCATCTTTGCAGGAGATATATTTGTCCACACAGAAAATGCTCAAGAATTTACAAAGCTGGGTAGCTCATGGCTGTAATCCTAGCACTGTGGGAGACTGAAGAGGGTGGATTGTTTGGGCTCAGTAGTTTGAGACAGGTTCAGGAGCCTGAGCAAGTGTGACCTTCCATCTCTACTAAAAAATAGAAAAACTAGCTAGGCCTGGTGTTGTGTTCCTATTGTCCTAGCTACTTGGGATCTTGAGGCAAGAGGATGGCTTAAGCACCAGAGTTTGGGGTTGCTATGAGCTATGATGATGCCACCATGGCAGCACTTTACAAGGCAACAAAATAAGACTCTGTCTCAAAAAAAAAAAATAAATAAAAATAAAAAAACAACCAAATTTCTTTACAGGGTTAAAAAATACAACATTAATATTCAAAATTAAATTATACACATATTTCTTGAGTACTAACAGCAAATTATAAGAACACAACCTTTAAAAAATTATTTCATTTGTCATATTGTTGAAAACATTAATGTTTAGGAATATATTCAACAAAAAATGTTCAAGATCTCCACAATAAAATCTGCTAAAAATATGTAATATAAATTAAAGAAAATAAAAAAAAAATGAATAAGCTATACCATGTTCATTAATTAAAATACCTAATAATAGTTAATTGTACTTTGTACCCAAGTTAGTCTGTGGATTTAATACAATACAAGTAAGATGAATAATATACATTGACAAAATTTTTATAAAATATAGATGGAAATCCGAGAGTCCCAGAAAAACCAAAACAATTTTGAAGAAAAATGTAATAATAAGTTTGGAGCAATAACATTACCTGACTTAAAGAATTACTATAATGTTACGTTAATTAAGATAGTGTGATCCTGGCACAAGGATGTCAAAATAGATTTCTAAAATGGAATCCAGAGTCTGTAAATAGCCCCAATTCATTTTTGGCAAAGGTACCAAAGAAAAAAGTGGGAAAGAAAAGTCATTTCAACCAATGGAAAACTGAAAAATATATAGAAAAAAATTAACTTTGATTTCTGTCTCGTGATACACAAATGTTAGTTCAAGATGCCTCATAGAACTAAATGTTAGAGATAAAATTAAAAAGCTTCTGGAAGAAAACATTGAAGAATATTTTTGAAACTTGGCAATGAGCAAAGATTTTTTAGACAAGACACATAAAGCAATCATCATAAAGAAAAAACTGAAAATTACACTTAATCAAAATTAAAATCCACTCACCAAAGTTTCCATTTAAAAACAATAGTGGGCAAGCTACAAAATATTTAAAAAGCATGTGTCTAACTCTTGTATTTAGAACATAGACAGAACTCTTGCAACTCACATATGAAAAGAAAAATTATTATTTAAAAATGAGCGAAGACTTGGAAAGATACTTTGCAAAGGATGATCTACGAATAGCCAATGAACACATGAAATAGTACTCAGAGTCTTTAATGATTGAGGAAATGCAAACTAAAAGCTCAATGAGATGTTACAATTCATCAGTGGAATACTTAAAATTGAAAATACACCACAAAATATTGGCTAAAATATGGAGCAACCAGAATTCTCATATGTTGTTGGTGGGCATGAAAAATGGCACTACCACTTTGGAAGAAATTGTGTCAGTTTCTAATAAAGTTAAACATATACCATATGACCCTGCATTTTACTCCTAGGCATTAAGCCAATAAAAATGAAACACATATGTCTACAACAGTACTTCTTCAAAATGACTCATGACAGCATTATTCCTAATATCTTCAAATCAGAAATAACCCAAATGTCAATCAAAGGAGAATGGATAAAAATGTTGTAGTATATTTATTCATAGCATTATATGTAATGGAATACCTCTCATCCATAAAAATGATAAATGACTGATAAATATAGCAATGAGATGTATCTCAAAGACATTAGGCTGAGACAAAGATGGCAAATATAAAAATACTGTGAGTCATATGAAATTCATATGAAATTATAGAAAAAACACAATGAATTTGTGATAAAATATAAATTTGAAAAAATGGTTGCCTCTGGGATGAGTGACTTTGACTGGGTAGAGACAGGAAGAAATGTCTGGGTGATGGAAATACTCTTTATCTTGATGCTGGTGTATGTTATACATCTGCATGCATTTGAAAACGTTTTATTGAACATTTAAGATTTATGCATTCTGAAGACAAGCTTTACCAAAAAAAAAAAAAAAAAAAAAAAAAACTGTGAAAAATAACAGTTCCTGATGCATAACAATGCAACAACTTAATAACAATTAGCTTCTTTTATCAAGATAAAAGGTGTATTCCTTAGATCACACACATTTTTTAAACAGAGAAGCTCACTTTTTAGATAAATTATAGATGAATAAATGGATGGGTAGATTAGATAGATGGATGGATAGATAGATTTGCTGACCTGGTCACAACAGGGTGCAAATTTTATGTAGCTTTTCCCTTATTGATAGCATCAGTGTCTGTATTCATTTATACTCTCTTGACACTTTTCCCTTTCCCCATCTAGCAGCTAACAAAAATAATTTGTAAGATGATTTAACAAGCATTAAGGGCATGTTTTTGGGACAATGAACTGGGAATCAGAATATCCCAATGGAAAGAACTCAGTCTTTTTGATCAGGTAAACCTGATTACAAATCTCAGCCCTCAAGCTGTGCATGGCCATCCTTGCCTTGTAATCCTACCACTCAGGAAGATCAAGACAGGAGGATCACTTGAGCTCAGGAGTTCAAGACCAGCCTGAGCAAGAGCAAGACCCCATATCTACTTTAAAAAAGAAAAAGAAAGAAAGAAAGAAAGAAAGAAAGAGAGAGAGAGAGAGAGAGAGAGAGAGAGAGAGAGAGAGAGAGAGAAAGAAAGAAAGAGAGAAAGAGAGAAAGAGAGAAAGAGAGAAAGAGAGAAAGAGAGAAAGAGAGAAAGAGAAAGAAAGAAAGAAAAAAAGAAAAAGAAAAAGAAAAATTACCCAGGTGTTGTGGCAGGTGCCTGTAGTCCCAGCTCCTCAGGAGGCCAAGGCAGAATTGCTTGAGCCCAGGAGTTTGAGGTTGCTGTGAGCCAGGCTGATGCCACTGCACTATAGCTTGGGCAACAGAGCGAGACTGCTTTAAAAAAAAAAATTGGCTCTATAATTTATTAGTTGGGTGAGCTTGTTTAAGTAACTGAACTTCTCTGTGAATCTGCTTCTTTAGTCATTAACTGGAATCATAAATGCTCCAAAGGGTACATTTCCTCATCTATTCAACAAGGAATATTGAGTACCTATTGTTTGCCAGGAACTGGCTGTGCATTTTGAAAAGGACACTTATATCAGGAACATACAAAGAATTCCTACAACTCAGCAATAAAAGGACAAACTACTCTACTTAAAAATAGGCAAAGACTTGAACAGACACTTCAGGGGTGGAGCATGGATAGAAGAAACCCCAGAGGAAATGCTGGGGAACTAGGTAGTGAGCCCTCCCAGCAGATGATCTCGTTTGAAACAGAGGAATGGCAGTGAAATGAGAGATGTGTACTGACTTTTGACAATTAAAATCCCCAGAACATGGTATGAGTTGTATACAAGGACGTGAAAAAGGAGGGTACAAGGATATTTCTTGCCTGACCACCTGGACACATGGTGTTGCCTTTCACTGACAGAAGAGATGCTGCGGGGTGACCACATCTAGTCATTTTTGAGATAAATGCAGAAAGAGCATATCATGGAGACTCGTGCCGAGTGAGCACTCGGTGAATGGAGCTGCTGTGGAATGGTACAAAGCTAATAAACTCATGTGTGTATCAGACCTGTAAACTTAGTATCCTCCATTACTTGAAAATAAAGTTGTTGTTTTTAACAGCAAACAGTCAAATACAAAAAAGACATATGTACCCAAATATTTGTGCACAGGTTTTGTTCAGATTTTGTTCAGAATTATCACAGCTCTAGATCTGGGAGTTAATTACTCTAAGTGTAATGTGTCTGTTTGAGAATGTATTGGGACCACTGAATTTCTCCTTCCTTTCATCTCTGCACACACCAAAGTTTCAGAAAGTAAAAAGAACATGTAGTAATTTGAATGAGAAAAGAAAAACACCTTTGCTAAAGAAGTTAAGAAACTGTTCAAAAAGGAAAGAGGCCTATCTCACACTGAAGAAAAGAGGTGTAAAACAATAGAGACAGCACTTGATATTTCTGTGAAAGAAATTGGTTTAAAAACACTATAATAGTATGCATGAAATACTACCTAGCTTAGAAATGAATTCTGATGCTGCCTCGTACACAGGTTACCTATGAAAGAAACTTACAGACTTTAGTAACAAAACCAGGCTTTGGGAGAATAGACTAGAGCACACTTATTTTTTATTTCATACTTTGAAAACTGAATTGAGATATTTCACTACTCATAAATCACGATGAAATCATGAAAGGCATCCTAACAAGAGCAAAACCCCGAGAGGCTATTAACAATTTCGCTTTAACACTTCCTATGTGATTGAAGAAATGTGGGTTCTGCTTCCCCATGAGAGGCTTATTGACATGTTTGGTACAACTGCTACAATATCAACTGAAGGGATTAAGCATTACAGTAGGGCTTTTTGCAGATCTTGCCTTAGAAAGTTAAATGTCAATGTCAAAAATGCCAAAAGTACACTTTAAGTCACAGGAAAATCAGCTTCTTATGGAGAAAGAGAACATCTTACAACAAATACATAAATAATGAGCATAACAAAACATACAGAAACAGTATGTTTACTAGGGGCATAAAAAGAAACAAGTTTTATGGATGGAGAGATCAGATTTGGTCATGGGAAAGTAAGTGTTACTGCAGTGTGAGAATTTTATAGGCATAGATGATGAGAGAAGACATTTTATTTTAAGGAATAGCATGAGCAAGGGCACAAAGATTGCCTGGAGAAGAGGTTGATCTGGGGCGGCGGGAGAGGAGGGGTGTTAAATGAATGAAAAAAAATAAACCGATCATTGAAATGTGAAAGTGTGGGTTGCCGTGTGTGGACAAAACAGAAGGAGAATGGTAATGCTAAAGAGTGACCACAGAAATGATGAATGAATGAAGTCTAACTTCAGAAAATTACATATGTTGGAGCCTCCATAGCTCAGTTTATTGGCACAGCATGAGAAGTAGTTTCACATTATGTTTAGGAGGTCATTTGGTAACTAATATCAAATTTAAGGTTGGCTCTTGAAAGTTTGGGAATGTATAATAGGAGGTGTCTGATGCAGAGACAAAAATACTAGAATCCTGCTTTATAAGTAAGCTCTAAATCCATTTTAGTTTTTTGAACCATAAAAACATAAACAAAACATTACAAGAACTTACTAGCTTAATGAAATGCAGCCGAGTTAGGTAGCGATCAGATTCTAGGACACATTGTAATATATGCTTCTGGAGTCAGGGACAAGCTTCTTCTAACATATGCTGTGGCTTAAGTCAGTCTTGTCCATAGGGTAAAAGAGGATGGAAAATTTTATTTTTATAAGCTATTAAACTGTGACTAGGAGATTGAATTTAATGTAGGGCTGTATCATGAAAAGCCATTAAATCAGGGTGGGAAAGATAATTCTACTGTTTTTCCAACATCATAGCAATTGAAAATAGGAGGGAAGGTTTTAGCTTGAACATTCTCATAAGTCCCTATGGACTATGACCTGACTAGTAGGGATGTTGCCTAGAACTGCAGCAGCTGGTGAGTAATTTGTAGCCTGTAGCCACCTCATTCTAAGTATGTTTACAGCAAGTCTTTGGCTCAACTGTTTGAGTAAGAGTCATTCTCCCTGGGCCTATTATCACCAGGCCACTCCATATTTATGGCATGCAACCAAATGATGCAGATGTCTGGAGACATATTAGGTTGAAGATATGCTAAATTAGGAATTAAGATTCTTAGAGTATAATAAGTAGGGGGGGGTGTTTCTGGATAGAAAGGGATTTTATAAGATGATTTATTACCTGATTGGATGATATGCCTTTAGTGGAATTGAAGACTTTGGCATGGAGGGTGCCTGGCAAAGGTTGTGTATAGAAGAGAGAATTCTCTCAGTTGTGTTAGGAATTCCTGAAGGTCCAATATGGAATCAGGAGAACCACAACTTCCTAACCACACAAATAGTGAGTTGTTCATCTCTAGGGCTGTCCCACCTAACAAGAATGGCTTGGATGAGTCAATTTCTTTCCCTGGGTTTCCTTTTCTTCTCTTATAAAACAAAGTGGAGCAACTTACATTCAGAATCCTGGCTTTTAGGCTTGTGTATTCATAGTCTCATTTGCACAAATGGCCATGATTCTTCACACCTCTTTGCATTTTGACTTTGCAGCTCCTCTGTCAAGAGGTTGAGTCTATTTTCCCATCCCTTGCAATAGGATAGATCTTGTGATTTACTTTACTCTACAGAATAGGACAGAAATGAAAATGAGCCAATTCCGAGTCTAAGCCTCAAAAGGTCTAGGTTTTTCCACATTCTCTTGGAACTCTGCCACCACTATGTGAGCAAGCCTGATGGATGGTAAGAGACAACTGGCCCAGTCACTTCTGTGGCTCCAGCTGGCAACCAGAGAAACACCAGATATAAGTGAGGCCATTGCAGATCAGTCAACCCCCAGTTAACCTGCAAGCTGATGGCAGGTGCATGAATGAGGCAAGCTGAGATTAGCTAACCTTGGGTCAAATTAGCAGAACCACCCATCTGACCTATAGAATTGTGTATGGTAATGCATGTTGGGTTTTTTAAAGGGGGTTAACAAACCATGGGCCCATGAGTCTACTGCCAGTATTTGTCAATAAAGTTTTATTGGAACATAGCCATATCAATTTGTCTATATATCATCTATGGCTGCTTTCACACCACAATGGAAGACTTGAGTAGTTGGGATAGAAACTGTATGCTACACAAATACTAAAATATTTACTATATGGCCCTTTAGGAAAAAGTTTATTAACTCACTGTTTTAAATCACTAAATTTGGGGGTGACTTGTTACATATCAAAATCTAACAAGTACATTATCACATTAAGAGAACAGTAAATCATTTTGGTTGTTTATTCTTTCAAAATTAAACATTTTTAAAAACTTATTGGCTTAAACAGAAATGATTTTATTCTCTCTCACAATTCTGTGAGTTAACTGGGCTCTGCAGGGCAGTTCTTCTGTTCCACATGGTAAGGGTTCTTGGGGGTCGATGGGAGTAAGACTGGATTGGAATTCTGAGTTGGCTCACACAAGTGGCTGGCAGATGATGCTGGCTTTCATCTACGAGATTAGCTGAACCTGTTGACTGAGACACTTACATGCAGGTTATACACATGGCTTGGTGGCTGGATTCTGAGAGGAAGCATCTCAAAGGAGAGAGTTTTAAGAAACTCAAGCCAAAGCTGAAAGACTTCTTATGATGTAGTATTGGAAGCCATATTCTATTGGAAAAAAGTGAGCCAACTCTTGTTCAAGGCAGGGAGGGACTACACAGAGTAAATACTAAGGAGTAAAGGTTTACAGTGGGGTGGGGGAATGTCTTTGCAGACTATCTCAGAATATGTAGCCCTTCCTTCCCTTCCTCCCTCTCCTGCAGCTGCTTTCTTTTCATCTCTACTATATGGTATAGGAAATATTATAATCATGTGCATGCTGATTAGACATATATACATATTTTTGTGCATTTGTACATGTATGTGCATTTATGTATATCTGTGATCTATGTCATATATATGAACGTAATACAATTCTTGGATTGGGGTCTCAGGTTGACTTGTTGACTTGGTTGGGCATCAGGGTGATATTTATATGTGGATTTGTTAACTTGGGAAAGCATCATTTCACATCTGCCTTAATTAAAATGTGTTATGATTCTTTAACCTTAGTAGTTTTAAAGCTTGTAATCATATTATATAATTTTATCCATCTTTGGCAAACTGATAATTTAGATTGGAAGGTAACCAAGAATGAAATTTATGAAATAATGTAATTATTTTCCATAGTCCTTTCTTCTCCCTTTGGCAGCCATTGCCCACCCATGCACCCGCCGCTCAGCATGATCCCCTCAGCACAAAGTTTAAAAGAGGTCACAGTGTACATTAGCTAGGTGTTATACCATTGCTCACTTTGGAGATTTTTTCTCAGTGATCGTCTAAATTTCCAGTACTATGTGACTTGAGCTCTTGGTTCATTCTGTATTAATTGAGAGATCAGTTGCTTTGAACCACAAAATCCCTGTCATTTGTTTTCTACTCCTAATTTTCAGAGCATTGGCTGGCTCTCTAGCAGCTTTGAGATGTTTGCTCTCCAAACAGTTATCCCATATCACCCCCTTCCTCACTTTCAAGTTCTATGGAGACATTGCCTACCTGAATACTTCTCATACCCCATCCCATAGTCTTCTACCTGGAAGACATGAAAGTTGTTTCTCTTCATTTAGTGCTAGAAGTTAAATTGGATGGTTTAAAATGAAGCACAAATCCCTTTCTTTTGCTAATTTCTTCCCATGGGATTTAGAGAAAAAGATACTAACTCCTCTCAAGTATTTTTTTTCCCTATTCATGGCATTTACATGTTAAAATAAAAATGCTGCATCTAATTCTGCTTTCTCCATAAATGTTTCCAAAATACATGACTTTCTTACATGATTTCACTATAATCTTATAATCTATTCTTTTGTGTTGCTAGTTTCTCCTTGATTACCCTGAACCCCTGAGGCAAACTTAAGACCCAACCCATGGTCAAATGTTCTTACAGTTCTTATAGTTCTCCCAGTTATTCAGATGCTGCTTTTTTTGTTGTTTTGTTTTTTCCTTTCAGCTAATGTTTCAAAAATTTCAATAGACTTAGGGGGTGCAAGTGTCTTTGTGTTACATGGATGAATTGTATCATGCTAAAGTCAGGACTTTTAGTTTACCCAGCCCCAAAATAGTGCACATTGTACCCCATAAGTACTTTATAAAAATCTCTTATTCCCTTCCCACACTTCCCCCTTCTTGGTTTCCAATGCCCATTATACCACTTTATGACCATATGTACCCATGGTTTAGCTCTCCCTTATAAGTGAGAACATGTAATATTTTTTTTCTATTCCTAAGATACTTCACTTAGGATAATTTTCTCAAGTTCCATCAAAGTTTGCTGCAAAAGGCATTATTTCATTCCTTTTTATGGCTAATTAGTACTCCATGGTATATACCTGCATTTACCACATTTTCTTTATCCACTCATCAGTGCGCTTAGGTTAGTTCCATATCTTTTCTTTGCAATTGTGAATTTCCAGAATCTACAAAGAACAAAAAAAAAAAAAAAAAAAAAAAAAATAAGCCATATTAAAATAATACTAATAAAAAATGAGCAAAATGCATGAATAGATTTTTTTTCAAAAAAAAAAAAAAAAAGATATACAAATGGCCAGCAGATAAGAAAAAAATTCTCAACATCACTAATTATTAGGGAAATTTATATTAAGATTACAGTGAGGCACCACCTTACCCCTGTCAGAATCGCCATCATTAAGAAGTCAAAAACAAAAGCAATAGGTGTTAGTGAGGATGCAGTGAAAAGGGAATATGTGTACACTGTTGGTACAACTCAAATTAGAACAAATTCTATGGAAAATAGTATGAATATTCCTCAGAAAACTAAAAGTAGACCTACCATGGGTATCTATCCAAATAAGTCATTATATTGAGAAGACACCTGCCTTCTAATGTTTATCTCAGCTTCTTATTTCCTGTGTTCAGTCCTGTCACTGCTCTCTCTTCCCTTTTCTTCTTCCCCCTTCTACTCTACTCACAGTGGTCAGTTAGTGAAGGTATCAGGTCAGGAGTTGTCTGTTATCAGTTCTTGGTGTCCTCTTGGCTGAAGAAAGACAAGATACACTGAAAGCAAGGCAAGCACCAAGAAAAGTTTATATGGCAAGAATAAGACACATTCACCATGGATGGTGAACTGGGCCACATCATAACAAGAGGCTCTGGGTGTGGTCGAGGGTCTTGTTTTATACTGTCTGGATTGAGGTCTCATAGTGGTTCAGATGTCACCACTACTTAGCTATGGGTTATTATAGGCCACATTCCAAATTCTGTTGTACCTGGACTAGGGAATTCCTTGAACTTCTTTGCACATTAGCAGTGTGTTCCTCCTGCATCAAGGTGAGGTGCTGCCCTTGTCCTCTTCCCCAGGTGGGACAACTGTTCAAGGCAGCACTAGGTGGAGTGCTCACCTTTGTTCCTTGCTATCTTCCTAACAGATATATATTACCCCAGTCCCATCTGGGGAGTGTCTTATAGAAGAAACATGGTAGGTGGTGTGGAACAGGTCTCCCAGGTGTTACTGTGTAAACAGAGACAAAAACTGGAATTGTGTTTGGGAGAGATTGATTTTATGTCACACAACCAAGCTGAGAGAAAACAAGCATAGTGTTCAGTTCAGTTCATTAGGATTAGATAGATGAGGACAAAGAGTTTTAAAAAATAAAAAAGCATGTCAAAAGAGAGTGAGAAAGAGGCTAACAAAATGTGTCCTGCAGTGATTCCGTGAATGGAGTGTGTAATAGGGCCAGCTTTTCCTTGTGGTCATGACGCATTCCTTCAAACTGCTGGAGTAAGACCCATGTGCTGTTGCCCAGGTGTGTTCTCCTATTTGTTTTTGTAGCATTCTAGTACTAATATAATCTTCTGTGTCATTTCTTCTATGCTTTATTTATGGGTGTCTCCTAAAAGTTAATGATGGTTCTAGGCTCTCCATAGTCACTGCATTAAGACTTTTTAACTGTTAATTAAAAAGGTTTTTTGAGAGAGTTGCAACTTAATTATAGTAAAATGTATAAAGTATACACCTTTGTGTGTGTGTGCGCGTGCAGACACCAATATCAAACTTCTATGCACAAGAAACCACCATTCTTCACATCCTTGCTGAGAAACTATAGCCATGTGCTATCTAACAGCAATGTTTAGTTCAACAACAAAATTAACATACAACAGTGGTCCCATTAGATTACAAGGGAGCTAAAAAATTCCTATTGCCTAGGGATTTATGTTACAATTGCCTACCATATTCAGTACATTACAGTAACATGCCATATAGGTCTATAGACTAGGAGTGAGAGACTGTACCACACATCCTAGGTAGGTAATAGGGTACACCACCTAGGTCTGTTAAGTACGTTCTATGATGCTTGCACAACAACAAAGTTACCTAAGGAAGTATTTCTTAGCTCATGTCTTCATGAAGAGACACATGACTACTGCCCTGAGGTTTAATCTGGTCTATTTTTTTTTTTTTTTTTTTTACTAACAACTTCAAAAATGTATCATTGATACATGATAAGTGGTATATTTCAAAGCATACAATTTGATAAGTTTTGAGGTGTGTGTATATATGTGAAAACATCAGCACAGTCAAGATGCTGAGCATACCTACCAATCAGAAAAGTTTTCATACGCCTCTTTGTAATCCCTCCATCCCAAGATTCTTTACCATCCAGTCCCCCAGCAACCATTACACTTTCCTCAATTTTATATAAATGAAATAATATAGTATTTTTTTTTTTACTTCTTTTGTTCATGTAATTATTTTCTGGTCCATCTATGATATAGCAGATATTAACACTTCATTTCTTTTATTGCTGAGTAGGCTTCCATTTTATGAATATACCAAAATTTTTTCAGCTGTTTACCAGTGATGGCTATTTGAGTTGTGTCCAGTCTTGGGCTATTACAAGTAAAGTTGCAATGACCATGATATAGTTTTTATTTCTCTTGGATAAATACCCTTGAACAGTTTGATCTTATGGTATGGTTCATGTTTAACTGTCAATCTGGTTTTCAGAGTGGTTGAACCATTCTATTCTAACCAGCAGTATATGAACATTCCTGTTTCTCTGCATCCTTTGCAGTGCTTAGTTTTTAAAATTCTAGCCATTTGAATAAGTGAGAAGTGGAATATCATTCTGCTTTTATCTGCATTGCTTCTCCTTATGAATAAAGATGTTAACATCTTTTCATGTGCTTGCTTGATGTCCAGATATCTTCTTTAATGAAGTGTCTGTTCATATCTTTCATTCCATTTTTAAAATTATTTTCTTATTAGTGAATTTTGGGAGTTCTTTATATATTCTGAATACAAGTACTTCACCAGATATACATGTTTTTCTTCCTTCAAATTTATTACTTATCACGAGTGACTGAAATGACCTAAATGCCCACCAATCCAGGAATGGATTAACGAGCTGTGGTATATATATACCATGGAATACTCTATAGCCACTAAAAAGGATGGTGACTATACATCTTTTGTATTAATCTGGATGGAGTTGAAACACATTCTTTTTAGTAAAGCATCACAAGAATGTAGAAGCAAGAATCCAATGTACTCAATTCTGATTTGAGTATGCTAGTGTATGGTGGTGGGAGGAGGAATAGGGGAGAGGGAGTGGGGGAGGGGACAGAGGGAAGGAGAGAGTGGAGTGGGAGGCCATGGTGTGTGAAACACCTCTTGGGGGTGAGACACTATTAATAGAGGAACTTCACCCAGCAAATGCAAGCAGTGTAACCTGGTTCATTGTACCCTCAATGATTCCCCCAAACAATAAAAAAAAAAAAATATATATATATATATATATATATACGTATATATATACATATATATGTATATATATATACATATATATGTATGTATGTGTATATATATATAAATATATATATTTATATATATGTATATATATATATATATATATATATATATATAATTTGTGACCAAAATAAAAATATATAATTGGGTTTCATCATCATCATCACCACTATCATGGAAGCAGCTTTAAGAGAAAACCCGTCAGATGCATATTATTGCCTTCCATTTTCAACCAGTAAGTTGTTCCCAGTAAGTAGGCAGCCAAGAATTTTTCAGGAATGCTTAAGATACAAAATGCCTGTTATCAGGGGGAAAGAAATAGAAAGCCACAAATGTGTTCAAAAGCATGACACATGTCTCTGAAAATGTTAGACCCTGCACTCCTGATAAAAACTTTGCCTTCTTCATGGTGAGCAATCTTCCTCCAGCCGTCAAACATGCCTTATATGTGTTATCAGTTCTTTTGCACCCTGACTGCATCATCCTGCAGTGGCAAATGCTGCAAAAGGATAGGAAGTCAGCCCAGCAAAGGCAGTGCTGGATGGTGCAATCATCTGACTGATGAGGACAGTGAATATGCTTGGGATCTGAACAGTGTATTTTGAAGAGCAGAAGCTTGTATTTTGATGAAATTTAATTTATCAAGTTTTTCTCTTACGGACTGTGCTTTTGGTGCCATGTCTAAGAAATCTTTGCCTAATCTAAGGTCACAAAGAGTTTCTTCCGTGTTTTCTTCTTTGCATATGGATACCCAATTGTTCTAGCACCATTTGTTGAAAAGACTAGTTTTGCTTATTTTGGAGCTTCCTATAAATGGAATCATGCAATATGTTCTCTTTATCTGGTTTCTTTTGCTCAAACTTATGTCTTTGAAATTTGTTGATTTTCTTATGTGTACCAGTAGTTTGTTTTATTTCTTTGCTGTATATTATGTCATTATACATGTATGAACACACCAATATCTAGTCATCCATTTTACTGTTGATACACATGTCTGTTCTATTATTAATGGACCTGCCGATTATTCCTAGTTTCTTGCTCTTATGAATATGTTCTTATGAGCATTCTTGCCTTACAGTGATATAAGCAATAATTTCAGTTAGGCCTTTACTTAAAAGTGGAATTTCTGAGTCCTCGGGTATGAAAATATTTGGCTTTAGTAGATAGCGCCAAAAAGATTTTTAGTGGGTATCTCAATTTCATCTTTCACTGACAATGTAGGAAATTTCCTCTTGCCCATCAATAATTGATGTTTTCTTTATTATAGTTATTATAGAGGACATATAATGATATCCTATTTTTGTTTAATGTATATTTTCCTAAGGACTAACAATTTTGAGCACATTGCATAAATTTGAAGGCTATTTGAATTATTCTCTTTTTTTGAAGTATCTATTTAAGTATTTCTCCATTTAAAAAACTATTTATCTGTGGTTTTTTATTTGAAGTTCTTTATATGTTTTGGATATGAGTTCTTTGTTGAATATACAGAAATTCTTAATTTTATTAATGTGAGCCTTTTCCATCTTTATATATATATGGCATGTGTTCTAATACTTCATTTAAGAAATCTTAAAAAGAAGTTCCTAAAGATTATCTCCTATTTTTTCCTTTAAATGTTTGTTTTTCCTTTGAAATTTAGAACTGTGATACACTTTGAAATAGTTTTGGTGTATACCATAAAAAATAGTTCAAGGTTAATTCTTTTAAATGTGGATATCCAGTTTATAGAACATTTATTGAACAAAACATCTTTTTCCCTACTAAATTGAGTGGGACTTTTGTTCTAGATTGTATTGTATTATATCATTTGGTGGTCTGTTCATGTACTTTTAATTTGTTCTATTATTCTAGTCTTGTACAATGTCTTAAATACTTCAGATTTGTAAAAATCTTGAGATAGAGTAGGGCAAGAATTTTTCTTCAAGACTGCTATGATTTTCTGGGTCTTTTGTATTTCCATGTAAATTGTAGAAATGGCTTAGCAGTTACTACAATTAAAATCCCACTAAAATTTTTATTGTGATTACCTTAAATCCATAGATCTATTTGTGAAGAATTGTCATATTAAAAACATTGTTTTCTCCAATCCAGGAACTTGATATATTTCACCATTATTTAGGTCTTTAATCATTTCAGTATTATTTTATGATTTTCAATAAATATCTGATATTGCATGTATTTTACTTTTATTACTGTATATTTGATGCATTTTGTCACAATTTTAAATAATATTGCTTTTAAAAAACTTTGTTACAACTATATAAACATCCATTAATTCTGTATATTGAATTTTAATATAGTAATCTTGCTAAATTGACTTAGTAATTATAACATTTTGTATGTAGAGTCTTGATTTATTCTACATACAGAATTGTACTCCCTGTGAATAATGATTGTCTTCCTTTGATTTTACAATTCTTATGCATTTTATTTCCTTTACTTGCCTTATTTCACAGGATGGGATCTCTAGTATATTGTTGAATCAAAGTGAATAATAATGGACTCCTTTGTCTTCTTGCTAATATTTTTCATTTTATCCACCTACAGGCTATACCTATGCTATTACTCACTAAATTGGTTTTCCTCCTGTCTTGTGCTTTGCCTGTGAATCCCCTATTCTGGGCAGTATCCCAAATTTCTTTCCCAAACTTAATAGTCATCTGGACTATAGGCGTCTTCCTCTTGGCTCATATTAAATACTGTAGATTATATATTTTATAGTCCTGATGGCAAGAGGCTATGGTATGGTTCATGTTTAACTGTTCATAGTAGCTAGGCAATTTCCTCTCACACCAGACAAAATTTCTGTAGTGCAGGGATTATGCCTGTTATCCCTTTATTCTTGGCATCATACGCAGTGCCTGACTCATAAAAGTATTTGATTAACATAATGATAAGTGTTTACTGATGAAAGAATGATGCTAAACTCTGACTCTTCACTGTCTTCTATATCTGGATATTAACTAGATGTTTTTGTTTAGCCGTACTTCCGGTAGGACACTTATGCCCTAAATTTAATGAAATAAACTTTGTCTCTCCTTCTGTGTTCCCTTCCAAATGACTCAACTGTCCAGTTAATTGTCTGGGACATTCATCGGGTAGTTAATTTTTTACTACTTCCTTTCCCTCTTATTTGGCTTCCCATATCAAATCAGCTCTTGTAAACTATTAATTCTTTCTTGCAGAGTTTTTTGAATTTGAGCTCCCTACCCCACCCCCGCCCCCCCATTTCTGTAGTCATTTTCCTAGTCCAGAGCGTTATCACTTCATTCCTTGACTATGTTAACTAGCTGTGGGTTGTATTATTTCCTTCTGATCCTTCAATTCTCTAGCCTCCTCACCACACAGCTAACAAAACAGATTTCCTTAGACATTATTTTAATCAGCCACTCACCCCAAGGAGTAGATTCCTTTTATCTATGCTAATGGCGTCTCAACTGCTGTTTATCTCCAGTAGAGTCCTCCATGGAGACCACCTCCCAAAACACGGTCTTCTGTCTAGGCCCACTTGTTTCTCATTCTTCTTTTAGTCCTTTAGAATGTCCTCCCCCTTTTGTTCTCCATCATAACTTATCTATTTAACTTTCTTCATGAACCAATTCTGTATTTTCCTCTTTCAGAAAGATGCTGATGAATCATATCATTTTAATTAAAATGTTTCCTTTATGTTCTCCTAACACTTATAGTTTATAAATATTGCTCTAAAGATCAGTTATCTTAGAAGGGTGGAATTTGGTGTTTCAGAAATGATATTTCAACACACAAGACTTTATGTCAACATATCCTTTTTACCATGATTACAAATATTTGTCTGCTAAGAAGTAATTGATTTGGGCTGTCTGGTGAGGAACGGAAGAGTTCTGTCATTCAGATCTGTGAACAATGTGTATAAGCAACGGGTGAAGTATTCTCATTCTTTTGAATTAAAAAGAATGACTCATTTGCTGTTTTCAGGAATTAGCTGGAATAGAGTCATAAACTACAACATATGAACTCAGGCAAGAAACAGTGTGATATATAATTTCTCAGATGAGTATGGGATTTGTGAGGATTGAAAGGGACCTGGTGTTATCTAGCCCACTTTCTCTAGCTTATAACAGAGGGAAACAGAGTACTTAGAAAGTTATGACTTATCCACAGTCTCACATCTAATTAATAGCATAATTATGATTATATCCTGAGTCTCCTAATGTCAATTACAGGGTTGTTTTTGTTTGCTTGTTTCATTTTGTATCTCATAAGTTCACCTCATTGTTTTTAAAACTGCCATCGAGAGTTCTATCAGCATGGTGAGGCCTGAGAGAGCATCCTCCTTGGAGAGACTTCAGCATCAGCATTTACTAGACACCCTTCCTCCATGTTGAACTTTCTATCTGGATGACTTAGTAATGCTTTCAGAATCAGAATACAAGGGAGACTTTCCTCTTTGTAGCACTTTTGGTCATTGATCTTTAGAATATAGGTATTAAGACTTGTGAATCATCAGAGACTCCTAAAAGCTGTTTTAACTATGAGTTAAGAAGATGGATTTCCTGAGCAGTATCACTTACTACTTTATTTCCCTTTCAGCATCTCCCTTTCAGCATCTGGTCAGAGATAAATAACAAAGAAAAGACATTTTTTAAAAAGTGAAAATTAATTTAGAAATAAGAAAAAAAATCAATAGGAGAAGATCAAGCTCTTCCTACCACAAGTTGAGGAAGTTCTTGCTTACCCTCGGGCTTCTGGTCCAGGACCAGCGAGAGACACCCCACAGCAATGTCTCTGCCATAGCCGTTCTTCCTTCCAGTCATGAATGAAGGCAGACATGGAGCTTAGGATGCTTCCCCTACCAGAGGACTGATAGAAATGCCAGGACATTAAACTCTTGACCTCTGGTAGGAGCCAACAAAACTCAGACACAGATTTCAACTTCCCCAAAGTGAAAGTTGAGAGAATTGCCAGAAGAATTTGAGGAAAACAACAGTTCTCCTCTAACCATAGAGAGATTGTCGCTGGCCTCATCAGGTTAGAAGTTTCCTAAGTTAAGTGACTACCCAAGAGGGCATGTTATTCCTGTTTTGTTTTTTATGTCAAGATCAAAGTTCCCCAAACCAGAGGAATCTGAAAGGAAGCTAGCTGTTTACAAGAGAGGGAACTCTTGCTTATTCATTTATGGGAGCCCAGGTAAACAGCCCGATTAAGAAGAAAGGACAAGTAGTTACAAGTGCGATCCACGGCCAGATGTGGGGCAGGCATTCAACGTCAATGTGAAGTCTTACAATATCCCTTTGAATTGAGAAAGCATGTTTTCATGTAGTGATTTTTTAAAAATGTTATGCATAAGCTCATAAAGTTCATTTATCATGGGACTTTGAGCACTGTTAATTTCTTTTAAGCAACTTCTATTATACACTGAAGTCCTTTATTACATAACAGCAGCACTGGAATCATCTATTTACTTAGTTCCTTCATTCACTTATGTGCACTCTAAATTTTAAACCTTACAGTCTTTCCCCGTTCCTCTGTTTCTTAAAGAAAATCAACAACACAAAAATTATTCCCATTTTTTCCTTTGTAAAGAAGGTCCCATCTGAGCAACATTATTCCAGCCACTGCAGTTCAGTTTTCCTCCTGAACAAGAGCACACAAGTGGTCTTTTTTTTTCCCCTTGAATGTGTATATTCCTGATGGAGCTTAAAAACTTCCATAAATCAATAAAGTAATTGCTACATAATGACCTATTGTTAGTGTTCGTGCCCAGAATGATGTCACAAGGGGGTAATGGAGCTACTGAATCAAAAAATGGCAGCTGTTTCCAATTTATTTGAGAGTCAGTTGGACAGAAAATTAAATAAACACATAGACAAGAAGGACAAGGGCAAGTCCTTGTATTATTCTTATGATAGTTTTAATTCAATTGCAGAAGTCAGCAGGCAGCTGATAGTGTGGCCCAGAGTTTCATTAATTGCCTGTCTGGCGTGTCAGTGAGACAGCTCACGCTCACTTCATCATTTTCAGCTTGCGTTATTTGCATTTTACAATGCTCACACCAGTGAAGCAGGAATCCAGCTTTTCTTGGTCTTTCCGTGATGGTGGGTTCTAGTGCAGCCCTCCAACTCTCAGAAATGTGTGCTTGGGAGAAGTGACTTTATCCCCTACCTGCATGGATGGCGTCTCTCCCTCAGGATAGGCAGCCTAGAATTTTAAAAAATTACTCTCTCCTCTTTGGGGGAAGGCCTGAAGACTTGTTATTTGTTGTGAAGCCTGAAGAAAAAAGCGTCACCAGTTCACAGGGCTCCTCTCTGCTGTGACTGGGAGCTTTGATGTGCCCTTTTGATGTTCCTGCCTTGAGGCAGCTGGAGAAGATTATCAAAAGTAGCCTTAACAGTTCAGGCTGGAGTTGGGGGTGCAGCAGCCGTCATGTGAGACTTCATATCTCTCATGAGGTGAGGTCGCCTTAGCACAGGTGACATTGCTGAGGGGCCCCCACCCTGCCCGCCCATGGGACTTTTATTTTCAGAATGTCCTTTCAGCAGGACTTCTTTGTCAGGCAGTTAAATAATTTACTTGGTATGGTGAATTATTTTTTTTAATCATGGACTCTGATTATAAGCAGTAAAAGATTTCTGTTCGCCTTCCAAAGAGATTGTCGTTTTCTTCCCCCAAAAGATGATTTTTAAAAACATACTTTTATGGCAAAAGGACTTTGACATGCAAACAATCCCTTTTTATTTTAGGGATGAGAAAACAGAGGTCTGGGATGCCAGTTAAAGATTCGTAGCATAAACTGGTCGTGGTTAGACTGTGACTAACTTAAGAAGGAAAGAGTTTACTAGGACATCCTGGATCTCCCACCGGCTTGCAGGCCAAGTTTGCAACAAGGATTGGTAACAGCAGAAGTAAGGGTGCCTCAGAAGCAGGAAATAAGGATGGTATGGTCTGGGAATGAAGGGGTCAAAGAGAAAATAAATGAGTACATAGAGTATTTGGGGGGAGTGATAAATATCATGAGGAACAGTAAAGCAAGGGAAGAGAGGATAGAAGTACCAGTGCTGGGGTGTAGGTACTGATCTTTGATGTGATGTGTCAGAAAGGGTCCCCTTCAAAACATTAAGAGCAGACACCTGCTGGTACTGAGGGAGGACTCCAAGCAGGTAGATCCTGGGGGGACGAAGAGTGCACCCGGCCAAGGGCACAGTAAGCCCCTAAGGCTTTACTTTACTTCGGATGTCTTTTCTGTTTAGTGAGGCGGCCACTTGGCTGGAGAGAAATGAGAGAGAAGGGTAGTTTGAAATGAGGCCAGAAGGCTGGGTGGGGTGGAAAGGGGAAGATCATTTTGGGGTTTGTAGGCCATTTAAGAGCTTTGGATGCTACTTTAACTGCAGCAGTGTTCCCAGGAATACGTAAAGGGTATGGGCAGCATGACGGATGCTGATGCGGGAGGTTGGCAGGACGTGGTGATGAGTTAGGCAGAGCAGCTTTTCCTGACGCTGAAATGCATGCCTCAACCCCAGGCACAAATGACTCCATGTTATAAGAGCTCTGGGAATACTCATGAATATCCAGATCATAAATGGCAAGCCTCCACTTGTAAGGATCTTCTGCATTTAAAAGTTTCACTCTGGAGAGATGTCAACAAGAATGGATGCTCCAAAAGGGCTGTAATTGCCTTCACATACGTTGTTAACGATGTGAATTCAATGTCAAGTTTCCGAAAAGCACATTTCACATCTTGGAAACTCACCTTCATCGTGGCAGTTCTTTTGAGAGGAATGAATAACTTTCACCAGCACCAAATATTCATGCTGTTAAAATTGTGTACTATTTTGTGGGGTATTTTTTAGTCTTTTTAAGCGATCTTCAGGAGGGAAGTTTAAGTTTACAGATAAGAAACTAGTTTAAAAGATGGTGCATCACAGTTCAAAGTTTTAATTCTATTTCTTAAAAAAAAAAAAAAAATGCCTTCAAATAGCAACCTAACTCACCTCTCAAACAAAATAATGAGTAAGCCATGTGTGTTAGTAATTGCAGAGGGAAGCAGATCTCTTTCCTTCATTCCTAGAGGATAGGGGAAAATTCCTCCCAAATTGGGCAGTTATAGTGAAAGGAGAGCCCTGGTTGTGATGGAGGAACATTTACATGAGGAGCTAGTGCTGGGAAAGTAACAACTGTGACTCACTTTCTCTTTCCCCTGCCTTGCTCATCATTAGAAGCTGAGTGCCTCCAGCAGGGAGATGGGAGGGAAAGGCTTGGGCATTATTATCAAGCCATATTGATTAAACACACACACACACACACACACACACACACACACACACACACACACAACTTTTCTCCTTGATCAATTCAGAAGGCTTCAGGGATCAGATGATTGCTAAAGAGGCATCTGCTTTTGAGAGTTGAAACCAAGCTTTTGGGAGGTTTCTGACATTAAGGTATGGAATGGATTAAATCAGTGAGATAAACTGATAGTCTCTTAGGCAAGTGGATGAGAGAGTTCTTTTAATTTGGCCTTTTCTTCACATATCTGTTTTTACTTTGCTTTAGTCATAATATAGATAAAGTGTGTGCTTAACTTAATACATAATTAAACAATCCTCATTTGGAAGAGTAGCGAAAAATGGGAATTTTAGAATAAAATATATGTGGCTTCAAATCTCACCCATTATAAAAGCTATGAGTTTATACTTAACCTCTTAATTTTATACTCCTCATCTGTACACTGGAGACTGTAGTGGTGCCTACCTAATTTTAAATGTTGGATGAATCTTAGCTGTTATTGATGACTATTAAGAATAATTTGGATAGGGGTGGTTTCCACCAATGTGTGATAATGCATTGGTGAATCTGACCTATTGGTAGCAGTTTGTATACACTACCAAGACCTTTTCTAAGACAGGAACTGCTTTCTTAAATGGTAAAATGGAACATTTTTTGCCATAGATGATCACCGTGAGACTCTATAGTGTAGACTGTTATGGGGGGAGTTCTTGGAAGGAAAATTGCCTTTGAGTCCTAAGGGAGCCTCTTAGCTCTGTTTCATTCTCACCATAGATGTTTCCTTGACTGAGTCAACTTCAGCCGGAGGCTTGGGTGTGGAATGATGATGGTGGCATTTCCACAACAGTGCAAAGCCAGGAAAACATCGAAGAATTCACTTTGACCATTTATTTGCCAGGTTGGCCCATATTCTTAAATCTTTCAGGTTATAATCTCCTGGTTCCCTTATTATCTAAAACAGCCCACCCCCCACCCCCCAAATGCCTCTCATTTTGGGATTTCTCACTCTAAACAAATGGAAATTGGAAATACTATTATTTGTAAGGGAAAATGTGGTGTGTTTTTCTTTTATGTTTTCATGTATAGCTTTAACAGAAAAGAAACACACATGCAAAAAGGTTTAGCTCCTTTTCTTTCATAACAGGACTTCTGCAGGATTATGTTTTGATTAGACTAACATGGTTTCAATACATCACAATGTATTTCAAGCTTGTCTTTTACACAGGGTTTTGGCAACTGCTGCCATTAGTGACTTCAATTAAGTATCTGTGGAATCATGGATGCCCTTATTGCCGTGTATTCTTTTAAAGAAAAAGAAAAACTAGGCTCATGAAGTAGTAGTAAAGGAAAAACAATGAAGGATGTAACATTGCATACAGTCACCAAGTTTTTACTTGATCTGGATACTAAAATAAACTTCCTCTTCTAATTATTTTGCCCCCCTCCCCATGCATAAAATACTTACAACACAGAAGGTTTGGTTTTTTCCCTACTTTTCAGTATTTCATTAATATAGCATCAAAACATAGCAAGAATTGCTTTGGTGATGTAAAAAAAGTAATGTTTACATCTAAGTAACCCTGTTGTCTTTCCATCTGAGCTCCTCTGCTAAAGCTGCTTTGTTTTGTATGCGATTTGCTCGTAAGTCAAGAGAACTCTGTATGGTCTTGCTAAAGCTAAAGCAGCTAAAGCTAAAGCAGCATGTGCTGCTAATTTCTTTTTACACTTCCACTCTCTGAGACACATGCACACACTTGTGGGTATAAGCACATACCCTATTAGCTTTTTATACTTAATAGGGCCCTTGGCATTTTTTGAGTCTGAGACTAATTTGTTTTATTCTGCCCCCCTTCTGTTGTAGTCAGGAAGCCAGTTGCCTTAAAGTTAAGTGCCGTGTGATCATTCTACATGAAGGGCACTGCACAAGTCCCATCGTCTGATTGATGAGACGCTCCCCTCCCTGATCTGTTCTCGTAGCTCTTCAAATTTAAAGAGGACTAAATCTTGATTTACTGTATGCAAGTTATTTTGATTGTGACTTTATTTTCTCCATCTTAGTAACATCTTCAACCTTCTATTCTTCATTGAAATATTTAAAACCACTAAGGAAATAATTCTTTCAGCAAGGGAATCTTGTCAAGGTGGCCTGTTCAATATTTTGCATAGCATTAGTACATAGCCAACCATTAAGATTCTACCTAAACTAATCCCCATCTCAAGATTCTTACATCACTACTAAGGAAAGATGAGGCTACTACATCGATCTCCTTAAAATTCAAAATAGGACTGGATATTGCTTTCCTCAAAAGTACACTGAGGCTGACTTTTCTAGTGAATTGCGGTCATATTCTGCTGACAAGAATTATGTATTTGATATTATTTACAGACATTACTCAGTTTTCAATCTCATCTTTTGTTTGCCTGAAAGCTGATTCAATGCTTCAGGTAAGAAAAGACATGTTCTAATCACTGACATACATTAAGAATAGGGTAAAAATAAGATTGGATGTGCCTACCCTTCTGTGTCAATGTAGAGCTCATTGAATTGTCCTTAGTAAAAAAGGACAATTTTTAAAAAAGTAAAAAAATTTTCAATATAAAAATGGGTTATACCATATGAATACTGTTGTGTGCATATTAAAGTTTTATTTTTAAAGCGCTTATGATTCATTTTTTACATGTTTAGAACACATTTAATGATATAATTCAGATGAAGTCATTAATAGATTTCAATAGTCCATAACATATTTATTATTTTGGGGATTCATCATTATAGTATTAAGATTAAGCACATTCTAAGCAAAAGTTTTCTCAACTGTACATAATTTTGTTTTTATTTTTATGAAGGAATGCCTTATCAGTTTCATAATAGCGTGTTTGCAAATCCATAACTAAATACTGAAAATTTCATTTGTACACCAAGGCCATTGTTTCCACATATTTGACAGTAATGTGTGTGCATGCTGTGGCTTTGGGAAACCCAGATTGAAGTTTACTAATCCACTTTTAAAAACACTTCAGTTTCTATCATCACAATAGCCTCTTCTAAAAACCACCACCGACTTTTATCACTCTGCTTGAGCCTCATATTTCAAATTTTTGGCCATGAGATTCTGCATTCTGCTTTTCCTCTTCACTCCCTCTTATTCTAGCCAGCAATAATTTTGTCTGGTCCAGTTTTTCAAGTAAAAGATGAGATTATATATCAACAATGACAACAAAATCACTTCTGTCTTATCTTCTTAAAGCACATATTAGGCATTCCATGTAAACATGGCACTCTATTAGATATTATAAGGCATATTTAAATTAAGAAATTATTTATTTCAAGGGCTTTAAAATATAAATACTGTCTTTTCTTTCAGCAATTTCTCCTGGAACTCTCGAGTAATCTACACTTAGAATTGTAATAAGGTAGGCTCCCTTCTGGATGATCTTCCCTCCTCTCTAGGTTGATTTACACACTTTTTTTTTTTTTTTTTAAAGGTAAGGCAGCATTAAAAGGGAAATATCTATTTCTCTAGGTCAGCAATTCTCAACCTGTGGGTCGTGACCCACACGAACTGTATTAAAGGGCCGTGGCATTAGGAAGGCTGAGAACCACTGCTCTAGGTAGATATATCTAATGTCTATGGTGGCTTAAAAGGACCACTTACATGACATATTGCTGGTCTCTGTTGCTAAAGTGTTAGCTTTCCTGTATTGATGTTTTCTTGTTAGGGGTTTGGAGCAGCGGTTCTCAACTGTGGTTGTGACCCCCTTTTAACAATGAAAATACATGGCAGTATTAGGAAGGTTGAGAACCACTGGTTTAGAGGTTCTCTTACTTATTCACAAGTGAACAAGTTTAACCTAGATCTCTATTGTTTAACATACATTTGTCATTATTCCTGAGCTACAGAGAGGCAATGAGAGATAAAATCAGTGAAAATTTGAGAACATTACTTGTGAGAGCCTGGCTGTCTATTGAGAGGAAGTCTCTAGGAATAGGAGTTTCAAAGTGGAGTCACAACATATCGCGAGTTTAGACTCAACTTCATGTTTCCAGAAATGCACAGTTATTTGACCATCTAGAGATGAAGAGACTCTGAGGGACTCTATTACATAAATGAACTTTCACTTGGCTAATCCTAAACCAAAATAAAAATGTATAGATTTTGTTTAGCTTTCTGAGAGGATGCTATAGAATAATAATCTTTTTTTAAAAAAAGAGTTTAAATCTCAACATGCATTCACTAGCAAGCTTCAGAACTCCTAATTGCTCTGATTTTGGTGTCTTCATGTTTGCAATTTTTTTTTTTTCATGTGTATATTTTTCATGTGTGCCTGTGTAAACACTTAACATTTCCTCTGTATGGATGTGTGAAGATAGTAGATATACACACACACATACATATCATTTTATACATATTTAAATTATATATAATACATGAAACATATAAAATATGTTCACTATACATTTATATATAATATATATTTATGTATACACATATGTAATTCCAGATAATTGAGAAATTAATTCAACAATATGTGCTAAGCTTTTATACTATATGGTAGAGTCTAAGAGACAGAGATACAACTGTGTACAACTGCGGTCCCCAATTCCCAGGCCATGGACTGGTCTGTAGCCTGGCAGGAACCGGGTCCCCACAACAAGAGGTGAGCAGCAGATGAGCCAGTGAAGTTTCATCTGTGTTCACAGCTGCTTCCCATCTCTCACGTCACCGCCTGAGCTCCACCTCCTGTCACATCAGCAGCACCATTAGATTCTTCTAAGAGCATGAACCCTACTGCCAATTGTGCATATAAGAGATCTGGGAGAATCAGGAAAGGCCACTTGGAGTCAGGAAATAGGAGAGGAAAGCTAGATGATACAAAGAAGTTGGATGTAGTATCAGGAGACAGAATGCGACTGGGAGAAGCCACTGGGAGAAAGTGCAGCATTCAGAAAATCCTGAAATCAGGCATGAGCTGGGTGTTATTGGAAATAGAAAAGGCCATATCTAGTGAGGGAGGAGAAAAGTAATGCAAGATATAGTCTTCAAATTTCTCTGAGACCAGGGTTCTAGAAGCCAAGGGTAAGGGTAAGTCCTTGGCTTTCACTCTGACTGCAATGGGAAGACGGTGAAGAGTGAAGCAAGAAAGAGACGTTCTCTGATTTATATTTGAAAGATCTCAAAGAATTGGAGGGAGCCACAAGGGAAGTAGGGCTCCATTACAGAGGCCTATGCAGTAGCCCAGTGGTTTGGACTAGTACTGTTTGTGTTGAGAGAAGTGGACCGATTAAGGATATGCCCTGAAATTAGACTAACAGGCTATTTCTGTGTGATACAGAGATGGAAATTGGGCTGTGCCTTAGCTTATTACTTGATCACCTGGGCAAATGAGGATTCCATGTACAGAGATAGAACAGATTGGGGCATGAAGATTTTGTTATCAGTTATGTTAACTTTGAGATACATGTTACTGATCTAAGTTGAAATATCTGGATATATAAATGTTTAACTTGGCATTAAAAATGTAGTATTGAGTGTCTTCTGAATACAGATGTGTTCAAAGCCACAGATCTGAGTGAGATCATGTAGAAAGAATATGTAGATATAAGGGGAAAAGGGACAAAGTATAAAGCCACAGGGAATCTTAATACTTAGAGGTGGAACAATAAAGGAATCAGCAAAGGAAAATGAAATGAAATGGCCAGTGAGGTGGAAAAACCTAGAGAGTGAGGTGTCACAGTATTTTAGAATAAGGCCTCAAGGGGGAAGAAGTTCAATATTGCAGAGATAGTCTAAGGAAGGTTAGGACATAGAATTGATTTCTTAGGATTAAGATCATTGGTGACTAGAATAGAACTGTTGTTGGAACTGGGGGGAATAAATGTCTACTCAGAGTTATTTTTCTCACTTCTAAAATATTTGTACTTTAAGAACCATAATCGATCAAATTAATGTCAGAGCACATTTTCCCCTAAAAAAAAAAAAAGAGAGAGAGAGAGAGAAAATTCTTAATACAAAATTATTCACTTTGTCATATACTGTATTAGACATCTTAGATTTATACATCACAAATATGATTTTTTGTTTTTCATAGAGATAGAATCTTGGTCTGTTGCCCGGGCTGGAGAGCAGTGGCCCAGTACCTCAAGCTCCTGGTTCAAGTGATCCTTCCTCCTCAGCCTCCTGAGTATCGGAGCCTACCAACATGGGTGCAACCACACCTAGGCAACCAATTTTTAAAAATATTTTTATAATGACAAGGCCTTGATATATTGTGGTCTCAAACTCCTGACCCCAAATGGTCCTTCTGCCTTGGCCTCCCCAGACACAGGAATTATAGGTGTAAGCCACTGCACCACTGCTACTATCCTTTTAAAGTTTTAATTAACAGTTCAATACAAAATTTAAACACATACATGTCTATCATATATGTGCAGGGGCAGTTCTTAGGCACAGAATTTAGAGGATGATTGGAGCAAATGTTTTCCCCTAGCATAAAGTGAATATTATGAATCGTGATAGCAAATGTCTCCTTTTTATCTAGCCACTTTTGGCGTTGAATTTCATTACCATGAACAGTTTTAGTAGGTATTTAGTATTGCTGATTGGAAACAATGAAATTTAAAAATAATTTTACAATCTGAATTTTCTTGAAGCCTGTAGAATCTAAATGATTACTTTTCTCCTAAGAGAGCTCAAAGACCATCTGATGAAAATAATATTGTCTATAAAATACACTGTCCATGGTTATTTTATGTCTTCAGGCCTCCGAGGACGAAGTACTGGTATGATGGATTTCATCTCGGTGTCCCTGACAGGTGCTTTGTTCATATCATAGAAGAAAATGAAATAGCCAGCAAGGTGCTCTCTGTCGCTGGCCCTTCATACTCTCTCTATAGTTCTTGAGGAAAGTGATGCTGTCTGAGTAATAAACTGAGCCAATGTGCTAAATATGCTATAGCACAACCACATATTTGTACATATTGCAGTTTGCTTAGGTACCAAAGAGATCAACCCAAAATTTCACCACCCACGTTGTTGAAGCCAAACAAATCCTTGTAGGTGAAGCCCTGAGCATGGCCACCGCTGAGCCTGCTGAATGGAGACCAGCACCCGCCCTCCCGAAGGAGGTCTAATGTGTCTTTCTGACGTGGTCACCTGGATGGGTTATGGCTGAAACCCCGGAACTGTAAACAGTTGGAAATGGGGAATCCCCTGCTCTGGTCAGCAATTTAAGGTGATGTCACTCAAGATGAGTTACCTCTACAGATAGCAAAGCTCATCCATTTTATGTTGATTTTTATTTGCTGCCATGTCAGCTGGTGATATTTGCTGAACTTTTCCCCGAATTCTGATGAGTTCTCTGTTTGGAGCATACAGACGGATTACAAGGAAAATAAAGAAGTCTTGACTTTCAGGGGCCCTCATTCAGACAGAAAAAGACAGTGAATTTTTTGTTGAGACTTGCTCAGTCTCACCTCTACCCCGTCAGCTTTCTCTCATGCTGTCTGTATATAGGAAGCAACTCTCATAAGTCACCTCCCTGTCTGCGGCCCACACGCTCCTAGAGCCGTGCCAGTGAGCTGTGTGCTTCTCTGCCAAGTCTCCTGTTCCTTCCTGTGCTCCTGACATACTTCCTTTCTCTAGGATATTTTCTTAAAGATAAAGAGGAAACAATAATTACTAGGTATTATGAGGATGTCTTTGGCCTTTAATGAAGATAACTTCAGGTTATATTCTGCAGAAATAATGACTATCTTTTTGACAAAGGAACTTCAAAGAATATTCACTGTTCTTAATTGACCAATTTTTGTGTTTCTAACTACTGTATGTATTAAAAAATTTAAAATATGAGCAGTTATCAGAAATGCAGATTTAAATTTTTCTCATATATTAAATTCTCAACTTCTGCCAGTCTCTCCTAAAAAAAGAGTTAACAGAGCAAGGACATTCACAGGTTTAGATGTCAAAGAAAAGAATCTTTAGAAACATGGTATTATGATAATTGAGTTATTTAAGTCTTGATTCAATATTTCCAGATAGTACATACAAATTTTTACTCAAAGTTATATACATTTTAAAAATTAGCTCTGTAATACTGTATAGGAGCCAATAAAAGTAATTTAATTAAGTAACCTGCATTTATACTTAGATTTTAGACAACATTCTATAGTCTAAACTCAGTAACAGTACACTGGTTCCAAGTTGTTGTACAGAAATACACTGGCAAAATATAACTAGGTTATGAATATGCAAACTAATTGATCCAATGCAGGTGTTTTAAATATTTAAATCACTATATATTGAAAACTTCTTGAGGACAGGAAAGTTTTCTTTTGGATTGCTTCACATGTTCTTTAACATGGTAGTGTGTGTGAATAAACAATAGCTCTTCAGGAAAGTGATGCTGTCTGAGCAATGAACTGAGCCAATGTTTAGTAAATGAAATACATTGGAGCATCTTCCAGAGTTTTGCTATAAATGATTTGCATCTGTCCTGTACTGACGGTCCCTCAGTATCTGAGTTGCAATGCTTCCCTTACTGCAGAGGCTGCACAAATACCCCAAAATTAATTGAATAATGTGTTTACAGAAAACTTCTATAGTATTCTACAGGTCATAGGGTACTGTTTATGCTTAGCTAAATTGGAAAACCACATAATTTTTACCTGTGTTTTTATACAATTAGGTTGCATAGGGAGGTGGCAAGTTTTGGCTCAATGCTCCAAGAGGCTAAGTAATAGATTCTCAGAATCTTAGAACCTGAGGCTATATGATCTTTGCTGAGCCTACTACTATTTTAGTTTCTGTTTTCTTGTTGATTAAACGAAGGTAGGAAGTCTTTCCACATATCCACTTCATATGAAGACTTTAAGTATGTGACCCTACATGCTACAAAACAAATACAATCTCCAGTAGAGTGGAAATGGACAGGGCCAGGAGGATTTGGCCATACAACTTGAACTTAAGCTCTCTTTCATATCTGGAGAATCTTTTTCAACCTTAGGCTAAATTTCTAACATGGATTAGTGACTCCTGGCCCACAGTGTCAAGAAACTTTTAGTTTGGGTGGATTCCAGAGTAGCATCCTGGGGGTGGTGAAGTTCTGGCTGGTTTCTTAAAGAAGGATGAACCACACATTAGCAGTGGGGAAAGGTACAAGTAAAAGCACAGGGGCTTGGGGTGAACACATCTTCTCTAGTCCTCAGTGAAGCAACGGGACATCCAAAGAGATGAGGTTTGAGAAACCCAGGCAGAGTTCTCCTGGAAAGAAGAAAATCGACCTGCTAAAAAGGTGTTTTGATATTAAGCATACTTTTTGTCATTAATCAGGTCACATTCCCTTTACGTATACTGTGATTCAACAAGGTAGCAGAACATTAGAAAGACAAGGGAACTTGTCGTCCAAGTTCAACTTCAGTGTAGAGCTGCAGGATGGTAAAGAGTATTGTCAGGATCATGCTGGTAATTAGTGGTGCAACTAGGACACATACCCTTATACAAGCTTGCCCTTTCACAGTTTAATAAAGTGACTAATCTTTACCGTATCGTCTTAAATATTTCAATAAATAAATAACTTTTAAAAATTATTCTCAATCCCTAACCATATCTAGAGAGCCCACATGACGAGCATTTACAAAATATTTCTATTATAAGTTTGAAAACTTTATTATTGTTTCTACATTATATATTTAAAGGCTCCTAGTATCTAAGTGACACAGTAAAAGTATAAGATAAACATATAATGAATGCAATATATTTGATAAAGTAAACTAAAAATTAAAGCCTGAATAAAATAATATGCGAGTCAACTGACTATATCAAGGAACTATATTTCTTAATATTAACACTTACAGATTTATAGTGGCTTAGTAGTTAATTTTAGATAAACTGTCAATTATTTCTTCCAACTATCAAGCATTGATCTATATTTTGCACGTAAGCAATCTGTTTTCTTTAATGTTGTTTGTTTGTTTGCTTGTTTTTTACTGGTGAAAGTTTAGGAACCCAATATACATTGTAAAAGCTTATACTATTATTCAGAGTTGGGTCCATGCTTTCCTTAAAATTAATTTTAGTTCTTTACTCAATTTTTTCTTACCTTACTTACTATTTAAGTTCTCACTGTCTTCAGACTAGGAAGGATAAAAACATTCCATTTTGCTTCTTTATTGTCTTTAACTATGTAACTTTGACTTTTAAGGCTGATGAGTATTCTCTGGAAGGTGCTGGAACCAAAAATACTGATGTGAAAATAGCTATTTGTAGGATAGGCAGCAATTACAAAGAAACACAGTTGTGTGTCAGGAACTGTAGTAACAACTTTGCCAATTTGGGCTTCCAGGAAAACAATTAGCACATTTTGAGAATGGAAATGCCTCAATTTACAGTGGGCATAATTTTTTATTGCCCAACAGACGTTTAGAAGTGCAGCAGTTTGCAAAGAACCTACTTTCTAACTAAACATTTTTTCTAATTCTTGAAAAAGAATTACTGAGAATTGCCTGACTATATAGCAGTAATCATAGACCACCCAAGCATAGTTTTTACAGGACCAAATTTACAAAAGAATGTTATTGCCTGGGGTTATCAGAAGAAAAATAAGTGGCTATTTATTAAGTTGTAATGATGAAGAATAAAAGCGGTCAGTCATGCTAGGTTTCATCAGAATGACTATACTTAGCTGTGACTCATGGTTCTTTTAACCAAAATATTTAACAAAATTCACCGTGTTATAAATTGAGACGTAGATAGCCTGAGGGTGGGAGGAACAACCAAGCTTTAACTTGACTGCAACCCTGTATGATTTAATGTGAGCAGAGTTATCCCTTTCCATAGAAATGCACAGAACAATATAATAAATGTAACACACATTGCATGTCTTTATAGGTGCAAATTGATAATTGCACATCAAAACAATAAAGTTATTCCATTGCAGAGGTGCAAATTGACAGCCAGATTGCAGATATCGGCAAGAGAGTGGACACAGGGAAGAGAGCACACGATAAAAAAATCTATATTGTTGCTGCCTCTGGGAGCCTGTATTTTAAGAAAGAGAGATAGCATAGAAAAAAATAGAAAAAATGTTTTAGGGGTCATATTCTCTATGACTGCTTTTGATGCAAACCATTTTGAAAATTCCCCTCTGCATCATATGAACTAAAACTATATCTCAACTTCCCATTTTAAATGGCCCCAAATAACTACCCCCAAATTAAATAAGTAACAAGGATAATGTAGTGATAATATTGTGCAAGCAGTTGGTCTGAACCCTTTACAATAAGTGAAGTTTATATATTAGCTTTAATAATTGCCACAAAAATGGGTGCCTATTTTGGAACTAAGTTTTGAAAGTCTTGTGCCCTATAGGGTTCACATTCCAAGGATGCCTACAGTAAGGAGGTTTTGGTAGTTGTCTACCAACGTGCTAAAACTTCCACTTGAAACCCAGGAAACTTGTAGTCCAGTCTTATTAGAGCAGAATTGGTTGTTTTATTAAAATATATACACAAGTAAGACATGAAGACATGAAAAAAAGGAAAAATACATAAGATCCATCTAAGAGAAAAAGATGACTAAACCTTATACCAACAGGAAGAGGCTGCGAATTACTAGAAAAACAACTATAAAGACACCACAAATCAAACAGCATAGAGTTTAGAACATAAAAAACTCAGAAATTTTCATCTATTATTAATTATGATAAAAAATTCTATCTCAGAATATTTTACACAGCAACTGTTGCCAAGAAAATCTACATCTTCCTGAGCTGAGGAAAGTTAGAAATAAGAAATAAGGCTCTAAACTTCCAATGAAGTTGGATAGCCATTAATAAAATATCCCAATGCCTTTGTACATTTTTCTTTCAATTAAAAAGCCACACTTTAAAAAGAAGAAAATTTATTATTTCAATGGCATCTAAATATTTAATGCAATGACAATTAAAATAGCTACAGAGAATGTGGGAACTTAATGTTAGTTTCTAAAAAACTATTTTTGCCATCAAGGTATGACTTTTTTCACATATGTTATATGGAAGTGTACCTGCAACAGAAATTCTAAAGAAAAAAACATTTAGAAAAAATTAATATTATAGACTTTATTCTGAATTGATGATGAAAGACCTTCACTAGCTTCTCCATTAACCTTTTTATTAACCTTATACAAACACTTCTTATTACCCAACATAGGCAATCAATAGCAGAATAACTTCTTCACACTACCCCCAATGTCTTTGAGGAGCTAATTAGTAGAGTGAGGCACAGGCAGATTTTTCTTTATCTGCATCCAATCCACACCAGCAGACTTTCTATCCACTGAACATCTGTATTCCAATTAACATCATAACCTCATCTTTCCTATATCCACAGCTGTAACAGAGATTGTTCTGGTATTGGAATGATGTGGGAGCATAGATCAGGGCAAATCTCGAAAGTCCAGGAAGATCATTCAACCTTTAACTACAAAATCCTAGACAGAGTTGAGTTTTCTTATGTGTTGCAGATTTAAGAGTTTGGAAAAGAAATGTATGTAAAATTTTTTGATATAGATAGATATGTTTGTTATAATATAATTGAGTTTCCCAAGAATTCAATGAGTGTAAGTTTCCTAGAAAGAAAAAAAAAAAAAAACAGGGGGCACCAGGGATCCTAGGAGCAATAAGTTCATAATAAATGGTTGTTAATTAAAGGATAAAATCTACTCAGAGCACAGATGTCGGGGAGCCCTTTGAATCCTGAGAGTGAATTTCCTCACTAACAAGAAATGCAAGTTCTCATGTGTCACTTATCAGGTAAGAAGGTAGACTTTTGAGCACAATCGAACAGGCAAAGAAAGAATTGCAACGATGAACACTAAAGGACAAGAAATTTTTGTTTTCATGGGATGAGGCAGTTTGGAGGAAAAGGAGGGATCCCAGAGATGATTAGGGACAGGGGAAAGATAGCAAACCACGAGAAGGAAAAAGAGAAGAAAACACACAGATAACCCAGGGCCTGGGAACAGTGTGGGGGAAGAGGATATACCATTACCAGGCAGTTTCTAAACAGTGGTATCCTATATTTAATTTTTTGTTTGGATCTTGGTCTGTTACCTGAGCTAGAGTGCAGTGGCAGCATCATAGTTCTCTGTGCCCTCAAACTCATGGGCTCAAGCACTCCTCCTGCCTTATAACATTTCTGGGACTACAGGAACATGCTACCACTCCCAGCTAATTTCTTTTCCCTCTTTCTCTCTTTCTCTCTTTCTCTCTTTCTCTCTTTCTCTCTTTCTCTCTTTCTCTCTTTCTCTCTTTCTCTCTTTCTCTCTTTCTCTCTTTCTCTCTGTCTCTCTCTCTCTCTCTGTCTCTCTCTCTCTCTCTCTCTCTCTCTCTCTCTCTTTCTTTCTTTCTTTCTTTCTTTCTTTCTTTCATTGAGAGACAGGGTCTTGCTATGTTGCCTAGGTATTAAACTCCTGGTATCAAGTAGTCCTCCCACCTCAGCCTCTCAAAGTGCTGGGATTACAGGTCTGAGGCACTATACTGGGCCATCTATTTGATTTTAAGTTGTGTCTTTGTTCTGTACTGTAATTCCATCTTCTATATCCAAACTTCTAGCAAATATCTGGCCTGCTATACCAGCCTTTTGTTACTGATTCTTCAAAACGAGGAAGGAAAAATTCAGTTACATGGAGAAGATTACAAAGCAGGAATGAAAGACAAGAACTAAGTGTTCAGAAGAGGCAGGAAAATAGTGGCAGTGGTTACCAGGACTAAACGTCAGCCTCCTGAGTGTTCATGGAGTGACCGAGGGAATGCTGGAAACTGGAGGCTGGAGCTATTTTATAAATTTCTAATGAAAGGGTGATCCTCAAAGGCTCTGATTTGGAGCTATCCAGGCAGCAGACCCTGGAATCACACTAGACCCACACTCAGAATCTTCTCCTGTGTTACAACCTCTTCTGTTTTCCTCTATCTATGACATGCTCCAAGCTCTACACCTTCATCTCTGGTTGATCTACCTATATATACCATGAGGCCATCTCACAGTAGAGAGTAAGAGAGTGGTGACACTCTCAATGTTCATCCATAGATTCCTGAATGATCTCAGTTTATTTTCCCGTGATACCTCCACATTTCCATGGCCTCTGACTTTTTGTTCCCTCCAATTTCAGCTCTACACTCAGTATGCCTTAGTGAACTTTCTCTCGTTCACTTAATACACTACACTTTATAATACAGACATATATTCTAAGGTTATATGATGTTCCCCAGATCTAGAATGATCTGACTTCATGCATTCAACAAATATCATTGATCTTTCTATCCATATCTATATCCCTGGCACTGTTAGAGTATCTGTATGTAACTCACTGAACAAGGAGATAAAAATCCTTGCTCTCAGGAAGCTGACATTTCAGTAGGAGAAAAGCAATAATAAAGTATCATTTAGTATATTAGAAAGTTATGCACACCTTGACAAAAATAAAGCAAGATAAGGATATTGAACATGCTTGGGAAGTGGCTTGCAAATTTAAATTGGACAAGTGGGGAGGGTTTCAATATTAAGAGGACATTTGGGGGAATAACATGAAGGAAATGGAGCATGAGTCTGTGGGAAGAGCAATGCAAGCTGAGGGAACAGCAAGGAGGCTGGAGGGGCTATAGGGGAATGAGTGAGCAGAAAATCAACAGAAGACAAGGCTTTCTTCTGAGAAGCAATGTGTTATAAGGCTGGAGGAGGAAAGGGCCAATATGTAGGGCCTTAAAAACCTAAGTGTTTTTCTTTTATTCTTATGAAAATTTTTAAACATCGAACAGTTTTGAGCTGGGGACCATGGGGCTAGAATTTGAATAAACTAGAATATGAATAAACCAGTCTACCAGGCAAAAATAAAAATTATATTTGAGGACCTAGAACAAATTTGATATCAATTTTCATGGTATCTCAAAATTACTGAGGTTCTATGAAGACAGGCACGTTTTCGGTTATGTCCCTTGTTGCAGAGTTGAAGGTGGAGGCGAACACCCATCATATGTGATGCAAGCACAAAGCAGCTTTGTCAGAGGAATTCAGATGACTGGGTGGATGATCTGTGAAACCTCACTATTTTACCAAGGGAGATGCAGGGACTAGGTCAGGTCTAATGTACCATAGAAAGGAGTCTAGAGGGCATCCCAAATCTTGCTGCTCTACTTTTAGAGAATGTGGGGCCATGAGGGGTTTTGTGGGTATGAGGGCAGCTTGGGGAGGCTGTGGGGAGGGAAAGCAGGCTGGGCTTGGGTACCAGCTCCTTAGCAAAGGTACATGTCAGTGCTACTGATACCCTCAAATCCTTCATTTATGTGTGGCAGGGGCACTGGGTCACCCAGGCAGAGACCAAGATGGTCTTAGGCCAGTGGAAGCTACCAGTAAGCCCTCACAAATATGAGTTAAATAAATGCTTAATTGAAAATTGCTACTGTTAAATTTCACTCATTCCATAAGTATTAAATGGCATATTGAAAGGCATAGAACACAAAATATGGTGTTTAGGGAGACTAGTGCTAGAGTAACAAACAGAGGATTTGCAGGGAGATACAAAACAAAGCCCAGGAAATAAACAGAGAGAAGACATGAAGAGTTAAGAAGAAAGTCAAAGTTTGGCCTGAAGCAGGAGGGAGACTTATAAAGTTAACTTCAAAGCACTGTTTGAACGAAAAAGGAATTACAGCAGACAGCAAACATGTTAATAAAGCTGATACAATATTGAAAAACAGCCCACCCTCATTACCTGGGGTAAAAGGAAAGATTAAGACTAATACCTCAGACGTCACTAGAACAGAATAAGAACTGGGCTGATACCATGTTCTTCATCTTTCCTAGGAAGACTGAGAAAAAAAAGGTTGAGGAACATTAACTTGGAAAAACGTGGGCTGTCGTTACGCATTTTGGTAGTGACCGTGAAAAGAGTAAAGGCTTAAAGTAAGGGATGAAATGTGGTAAAATTTCAAGATAGTACTCAAACACTTAGAAAACTGAGCAAGCAATAAACAGGTAAATGGAAGGAGGAGGGAAGCACTTGGGGAAAAAAGGATGTAATATTAATACTTATTTATTCCTTTTCTATATGAAAGATGAAATGGACAAGTATTTGACTTTCTTTTACCAAAATAAGAATGATTAACCTTTATTCCTTTGCCTGCCCTTTTATTTATTTATTTTTGAAAAATCTCTCAAGTATTTTGTAACAGCTCTGTAGAACTGAAATTATACTTTTTTCAAGTAACTATCCTCAACCAACTCATATTGCTTGTAGTACAGTCAAACTCAAATCGTCCCTCCGTAGAGATCTCACTGGACAAAGACAAATTCCATTAGGAAAGATAATGCTCCCAGAAGGAACAGAGACAATGGAACTTGAACCCATCAGAGGAACTGTCCCAACGAAGCCCAGTACAGATGAAATGATTCTCAACCCACCTGCAGACAAGAAGCTGAGTCCTGCCCGGACTGCACCAACCCAGCAGAGGCCAGCCCCTGGGGGTGTGAGCTAAGTGAGTGCTTTTTGGTATGTCCCATTAAGATATTTTTGATTGATACACATAGCATTATTATGACCTCACTTAACTGATACAATACTATTTCCAGTGTTTGTATCAATTTACACCCCCACCAACAATATATAAATGTCCTTATAAGAAATAGGAAAAAACAAGTGTTTTTGCCACTCTCACACTACTCCTCTTTTTTTCAATAGAATCTAATACTTCGCCTCTTCTCAGTAAAATTCCTACCCACTGAAAAACAGTTCTCCAGGGACACTAACTTGATGTCCTCTAATTGAATTCAATTTTGATACTTTCTACCTGAATTGAGAGTCTTCAAATGTGAAGGGCTCAGTCCCATAAGACTGCTCCCCACTTCAGATACCAGGCACAAGTAGTAAGTGTCACCTATATCTATGACCTACTGACCATAAATCAGAGTTTCGGTTATCCCCTCCAGAGGTTTGATTAATTTGCTAGGAAGGCTCACAGAATTCAAGGAAACATTTGTTTATGCTTATCAATTTATTATTACATAAAGGATATTCCAAAGAATACAAATGAATGACCAGATGAAAAGATGGATAGAGCAAGGCATTGGGGTAGAGAGAGAGGAGCATCAATGCCCTCTAGGACCTACCTGTGTTTAGCTATCTGGAAACTATCAATTTGGGTTTCTCTAGGTTTCATTACTTGTGAATAATTAATTGCATCATCAGCCATTTGTGATCAGCTTAACCGTCAGCCCATCTCCTCTCCTCTGCTCAGAGGTCAGAGGGTGGGGATGAAAGTTCCAGTCAATGCTCTAACCACATGGTTGGTTCTCCTGGCAATGAGCCCCCACCCCCTACCATGAAGCTATCCAGGAGCCCACCAAGAGCTGCTTCATTGACAGAGAAGATGCTTTTAATATTTAGGAAATTTCAGGGGGTTAGGAGTGGGAAATTTTAAAGGTCTTAAGAGCACTGTGTCTGCATGTGGGGCCACAGGCCAGGTATTAGGAGAAAAGATTCTCCTGATACTCCTATCTACAAAGGTTTTAGGAGTTCAATGTCAGAAACCAGGGGTAGAGACCAAATATAATATTCCTTATTATGTCACTATATTAAGGTCGGGTTGTTCTATATTCTTGCCAACACTATCACTATCAGTCTTTTTCATTTTAGTCATTTTGGCTTTATAGTATAGTTTACTTTTATTTTAATTTCCATTTTCCTAACAAGTGAGCACCTTTTCATACCTTTAGGGTCATTCAGTATCTTCTTTTGTGAAGCACTATTCAAGCCTCTTGCCCATTTTTCTATTGTATTTCTTTCTTTGTCTTGTTGATTTGTGGAAATTTTTCATATACTCTGGACCTACGTCTGTTGTTAAGTTTTATGTGCTATGAATCTCTTTTCCCATGCAAAGTCTTTGGTGGTGTCTTCTTCTGACCAAAAGTTCTATTCTTACTCTAGTTTATTTTAACAATCTTTTCCTTCCCGGTTGGGACCTTTTTGTGTATCCTGTTTATAAATTATTTTCCCACAATGACAGAATAAAAATATTTTTCTATATTACCTTCAAGAAACTTAATTTCCTCTCATAGTTAGAGGTATAACTTTCTTGGATTTCTTTTTTCCCCAATAACTTGAAGAGGAATGATGTTCAGTATTTTTTTTTTTTTTTTTTGTCTGTCTCGGTCACATTTATTTTCTCTTTCTTTTTCTCTCACTTATTACCTGTTTCATAAATTAATAGTTTGTCATGTGTAAGTCTCTGATCTATTCCATTGGCCTGTCTATTCATCCAGGAATAATATACTGTCTTAATTCTTACAGTTTGCAGTTGACAACTAGTAAAACAAGTTTTTCTACTGTGTTTCTTTTTCAATAGTGTCTAATTAATCTTGATTCTTTCAATTTATATACATGTGAGGATCAACTTCTCACATCACAAACATACACACTAACTTGTTGAGATTTTTAATGGAATTGCATCAAATTGATAGATCAATTGAGTCTTCCAGTTCATGAATATTTAACTTTTCTTTCATTTCTCTCCACGGTATTTTGTAATATTTTGTTAGTTTTAATTTCAGATATTTTACTATGCAGATTTTATTATAAATGGTATTTTTCAAACCATCCTTTTCTGATTACCTTCTGTTTGACAACCTTATTATACTAAAATATTATTTCTAAAAAATTATCTGTAGATTGTCATACCATCTTAAAAATAAGAAAACTTTTTCTCCTATTATAATCCTTATATATAACATATATTTGTGTGTGTGTGTGTGTATATATGTGTGTGTGTGTGTGTGTGCGCGCACGTATATTTTATGTCTTACAGCATAGCATAAGAAAGGTGATAAGTAGATATGTTTTTCTTTTTTCCTAATTTCAGAGGGAGAGTTTTCAAAATGTTATTTATGCCAAATTGCCCAATCTCAGAGGCAATGTTTTTACCAAATATCAAGTATAACATTTACTCTACGTGTTTTGTAGATATATTTAATCACACTAAGAAAGACCTTTTATTTCTTTTATTTTGCAAGAGTTCTCTTCTGGATTATATATCTTTTATTTTATTAATATGGCTAAATATTGAACTTCTAATGTTAAATGAAGTTTTTGTTTCTGAAATATACCCTTTTATTTTTCTCTTTTTACTTGTAATATACTTGGGGTGTCAAAAACACATGTACACATTTTAAGACATGTGATCTATGTATATATTTTTGAAGTTGAATTGAATTGTGTAGCAATGTGTAGTGAGATGTTCGCTCAAACAATAGCATTAATCAAATGAGGGCTAGCATCACCACATGACAGATAGCACAGTCATAGAAAATGGTGGAAGCATGGTAATTGATCCATGGTGCAAGAGCATTTTTGAGGTGGTATTTGAAATTCGAGAGTGTGGTGGAAGTACAATAACAAAGGAGGTGAGAGCATGCAACAGAACCTCCTATACACCTGACCATTGCACACGTTTGTGATACGTTTGAGACGCCTGGTGCTGTGTGTGATGTGCACAAGGGAAGATCCAGAAGACCTCACACAGCAAGTCCCACTTCTGCTGTGGTGTTGAAACAGTTTACACGCTCACCACAGATGTCTCGAAATAACATGCACGTGAAATGAGTCAGCAGAACAAACACAACACATTCTCAAAATGGAAACTTTTTATCCCCAGATTATCAAATGCACTGAGCTGGGAGAGTTTACTTCGAGGAGAATGAGCCAGAATAACAGACAGGACAAAGAGGTGTGGTTGAGTTTCCCCCATGTTTTCCTGACTTAACTAAACATCCCTTGGCATCCACCTGGGGGTAGGGGGACCTTAATGGACGTGTACTAAAGAAAACCTGGTGGTACTTGAGGAAGAAATTAAAAACAGTGTGCACAGTGATCCAAGTGGACACTTTGGTTAAGATTAACCAAGCAGGAGTTTGGATCAAAAGTGTTTGGATGCTGATGGTAACCACTCTGAGCACTTATAATTGCAGAAGTAAAGCATGACTTGTATTCATCTTTTATTAAAAGTGTATATTGAGCATTATAATTGCAGTAAACTTTTTTTCCTTAAAATGCATATACACTTCTTTTGCACCCTGTGTACTCAAATGCTAGTATTTGTTTAGTTTTGCTTTGTTTATATCCATAAGCGATATTGGACTGAAGTGATTCTTCCTTAAAAATATCTTTGCCAGATTTTGGTCAGTTTCTATTGACTTCATAAAACAAATTGAGAGTGTTTTTTACTTTTTCTATCCACTGAGAGTTTGGGTACATTTGATGTCATTCTTTCCTTAAACCTTTGGCAGGATTTACTGGGGATTCCATTAGATCTAAAATTTTGCTTGAGGTTAGTTTTACACTATAGATTCAATTTCATTAATAGTTACAGAAATGTTCTTTTTTTTCTGTTTCCTGTATATTTAATTTTTGGATATGTATCTTTCAAAGTGTATCTTGAAAAATTCAACTAGCTTTTTGATTGGAATATTTAGTTTATTTACATTTAATTTAAACGTTTATATTTCTGCTTTCTGTTTATCTTACCTGTTCCAACTTTTTTTTATTTTTTTTATTTCACTTTCCTTGCTTGCCTGCATTTGGAATGATTACAAATTTGTATTATTCTGTTCCTCCCTTGCAGGAAATTAGGTACTCTTACTATTTTTCTATCATTATCTTGTTACTAATTGCATCTTTTTTTGTATCAAAATGCATGTATGTTGTTTTTGATACTTCTAACCTATTCCTAGACAACACAAAAATTGTAAATATCTTACCTCAATTTATTCTTTCTTTGACTTATATAACATTGTTGTCACTTTAAAAAAATTCTATGTACATTAAACTGCCCAGATATTATTGTTGTTTATTTTACAATTTATTTCCGTTTTATTTACCTTCACCATTTTTATTGCTTTTTAGTTTTTCCTTCATCTTCAGACTTCCTTCTGGGATCATTTTATTTTTGTATAAAGCATGATTCCTTTGGTGGGATTCTTTTGATGCCAAATTCTTTTAGATTTGTATTTTGAAAATTTTTTTCTTTCACCTTTATTCTCAAAGAATATTTTTGCTTAGTATAAAACTTTAGGATGGGGGATATGTTTTCTGGCCTTTAAAGATACTATTACATTCTTGATTGTTTTGATGGTTTCTGTTCAGAAGGCGGCAGTTTAAATATTATTCTTTTGATAGTAATATTTTTTACCCATTTTACCCAATTTTAAGATTTTTCTTTTTACTCTGATGAACCTGAAAGTGATTTTCTTTTTATGTGTCTTGCTTAAGGTTCATAGCGCTTCCTGAATCTGTGTCACTCATCAGTTTAGTATCAGCCACTGAATGTCCTTCTGCTCTTTGTCACCTCAAAATCTGCCTTCCTCCTTTATTTCCCTTCTCAGTAATATTGAAATATTCTTGACATGTCTCTTTTACACAGCACATCCAATCTGTCAGAAATCCTGTCAGGGTTATTTTAAAAATATATTTGGAGCTAGATTACCTTTGACCATTTAAGACAGGGTAGGTCTTCTCATGTTGAAAGGTTACATTTAGTGAGCTGTGATCAAGTAAGGCCACATTTAAAAACATCAATTAGATATGCTTTAAAAAGTACCTTAGTTTCTAAAAATATAATTGCTATGTACTTAATAACTTCAAAGAAATAGAAACTATTTGGCAATTTTAAAAGTAAGTAACCATTTAATGACTTTATTGTGTCTGCTTTTTGTTGGAAAGCATTTGAATATTTGGTTGTTGCATGAGATGTGCAGTTTCACTTGATCTAGATGGATGTGTGGCCTTAAAAGTGTCTTGATTTGGGTTAGGTAAGACAATGTAGATTCTTAGCAATAAGTGGTTGAAAAGCAAGAAGCATTTTCCTGGTGTGTTGCTGAAGGCCTGGGTATTTTACTATATTTTTCCTTATTTCAATTGATCTTTCTTAGTATCAAACGATGACTTTAAAATGTCAACTAATGAGAGTTCAACCAATTCCATCTATAGTTCTTTAGGTTCCTTGGTTATATCAACTAGGTGAGGCTGAAATGCTAATTTGGGTGTGATGTCATGATTCTCCAAGTCAGTGAATGTTTCTTATTTATGTGTATGGCTCAGTTGATTGTAGCCTCCATAAATGCACCCACTACATGTCTAGTTTGCCTTTGTATCCCCAGAAACTAATGTAGCTGGCATATAATTGTTGACAAGGCTCTCTCCACTGCCCAGCTGGTCTCAGATGTCTTTAGTAGGGACCAAGTCAGTCAGAGGCATGACAGGCTTACATAGTTCTTTGTTATAGCCCTAATGCTGGTCTTGTGAGTGTTTGCAAACTATATTATGTTGTTATGCTCAAAAATACTTAAGATATAAATGTTCCTCTTATTATATATCTCTAATGTCATTTTATATAAATTGTTTCTTGGCCTTTTGGCTGAGATTAAGTGTAGTTTCTATGGACTGGCCTTCTTTTTCTAATCTCTTTGTTTTTCTTCTTTCTTCTCATTTGATATGTTTATTTCTACTCTTCAGCAGAGATCTGTGATACTCTGAATATGCCTACAGATTTCTTAAACTTTGTTAAGATTACTTTTATATAAGTAGAAAAGTTAAGTTCATGTACTTGCCTTTAAAAATGTGCTACATGCCTGATGGCTGAATATCACTGTAGTCACCTTTGAAATACTCTCCTTGGAAAGCTATGCATTGATGTAAGCACCTAGACCATCCTTCCAAGCCCTTTCTCTAGGATGAGTTTGTAAACTTAATTGTCTATTTTACTTCACTTGTTATAAATGGTAGGCTTTTAATAAGTCTTGATTTCTGAGCATATTAAAGTATTGAAGAACTCATACTCATTATGTGGGAGAGTAGTACTCAGCCAAGATTTAAAAAACAAAACAAAATAATAAGCATGTGTTCCCAGTTCAAAGACCCAACATCATGAATAAGATTCACTTTTCATTTTTCATTCTCCGTCCACTAGACATAAACTCATTGAAGACAGGACTCTCTCTTATGTTTCTGGCACATTTACTTCCAAATATAATGCCTCTCAGAGTGGACTCTCAATGTTTGCTAGAAAAATAAATTACAGGGAAAAATGCCTCCTTCACACAGCTCTCATAGGCAATATTGAGGGACACTATCTACCAGTTTGTAGTCATTAACAAGCATCCTCACATAAATCCTATGATTATATGCTAAAGATTATACCAATGAAAATTTTTGCAAATAAGATCCCTCAATTTTTAAAATACTGTCATTTAGAAGTCCCAAAGAAAATTTTTTCTCTGCGTCTTAGTATAAAAATATAAAACTGTTATATGATAATCTTTAGAAAAAAATAATCTGTTGTAAAGAAAATTGTTGTAAATGAACTATTTCAAATAAAATCACAAACAATAACTATTTGGAAACTTTAGGAATATGCTTCCACCCCCCTTTTCTAATTACGTTGCCAAGGCAAAAGCTGTGGTTGAATCATTTAGATTAATAACTAAAACAAGTCCTGAACCTTGTTTCTTTGGGTAAAATCTAGGTAAAATGTTGAAAAGAATTAAAAAAAAAAAAAAGTTGTGGAAAACTGACTAAAATAACATCTATTTTTTATGCTCTCCTGTCTTTTTACATCAATATCTTAAGTGGATTATATTGACTTCTGTGGCTGGTAAAAAAATGTCACTTGTCTTCATTTTAGGCATAAGTATTTTAAATGATGAGTGATGTACATATACACATTAAGACAGAGTGTTGATAAGTTGATTCTTTGGAATGAAGGTCATCATTTAGGTTCTGTGATTAGAAATTCCCTATTAAATTTTCATTTCAGATCATTCGAATAATACTTTATATCATGATCAAATTAAAAGTTCTGCCATTAAAATGTTTCAATCTCTAATTTATTCTAGCCCTCAATGCCAGTATTAGGTTTAAAAATTTTAAGTAAAGGGTAACAAGGAAACAAAACCTGAAAATACCTTGTATTTGTGTTTTCACAATAGGGCTCGGGTCACCCTATACAAAATTTTTGAACTATCTTCTTCATTACATCCAATTCTTTACCCCACTTGCTTCCCAATACCTTTATTAAGGAAAAAAATGACAATTACAATGACAATTAAATGACAATTAATTATTTCATTTAATAAATATTTGTTTTCTATATATCAGGCACAGTTCTAGACCCCAGGGATACAGTAAATAAGAAAAACCAAAAATAAAAATCACTGCTCACATGGAATTCATATTTTAATGGAAATATTTAGAAAAGGAAATAAGCCAGTATAACTATAACATCAGTAGTAATGAAAGTGCCAACAGGAAAAATAGAGCAGTATAAGAGGATAGAAAGAGATGATAACAGCTTCTCTGAGGGAGTGAAATTTGATCAGATACCTGAATAAATTAAAGAAACAAGGTGTTTGAATATCTGGGAAGAGTGTTTCAGTAAAGGGAAGTACACTACAAAGGCTTAAGGCAGGAGTTGTTGGATGTCCTCCAGGTAGAGAGAGAGAAACAGCATGGCTGGAGCATTGTGCTTTGGGCAAGGTGGGTACGGTCAGGGCAGAGACAACCAGAGGACATGCTATGAAGAGCCCAAGGGGCCACTCTGATAGAAAGCTGAATTTTACTCAAAGTTGAGAAGGAGCCATTGCAAAAGAGAGTAAAGGAGTGACAGGACATGATTTTGGTTTCAAAAGGCTCTTTCTGGGTGCTTTTTGAAGATTGGACTATTTTGGGTAGAGAGAGAGAAAGCAGAGACAGTAGCTGGAAGGCTGCTTGCAGTTATCCACAAGAGAGCAATTCCACCTTGGATGAATGTGGGTATAGTATTCAGGGTTCTTCAGAAAATCAAAACCCATATAATGAGAAATTTGTTATGGGAATTAGCTCATGCAGTTATGGAGACTGAGAAGTCACACAAAATGCCATCATAAACTGAAGAACTAGAAAAGCCAGTATTGACATTCTGTAATTCTGTTGTAACTGAATGTGAGCCTGAAGTCTTGAGTACCAGGCAAGCAATGGTCTAAGTCCTAGAGTCCAAAGGACCCAAAACTTGGAGTTCTAATGTCTGAGAGCAGAGAAGAAGGGTGTCTCATCTCAAGAAGAGAGCAAATATGCACTCACTCCTCAACCTGTTTGTTCCATTTGAGCCCTCAAGGAATGAGGTGGTGTCTGCTCACATTGGTAAGGGCCAATCTTCACTTAGTCCACTGATTAAAATGCCAATCAATATGGAAACACCCTCATAGACATACCAGAAATAATGTTTTATCAGATATCTGGGGAAACCTAGTCAAATCAACAGCTCAAATTAACCATCACAGTGAGAGAGGAGTTAAATTAGGAATAGGGAACATTCATCCTTTAGGCTATATGTACCCTTGTTCTTAAATGTGGCCTATTGACTGAATCCAAATTTTCAGATCAAATATTTTTATTTTTATTAATACATTTTTGTTCATGTCTTATATTTTTATTTCATTTTCAAGATGAACATATTTAAAATAGCTAAGAATAGAAGAAGTTTCAACAAAATAATCCTCCCACAAGGAGGCACAATTAGAACATTAGCAAGCCACAAGGGCTAAAGCGATGGCCCTGTGCCCCTGATTTAATTCCAACTTCTCCCTGCCTGACTGATGCTACTACTGCCTACCACTCAAGGTTGGCTGGTGAGAGTTTATCAGGGTTGAGTATGCCAGTCCGTTACCAGCTTTTGACAATAATGCACTATGTTTCTGTTTGAAGTAGAAATTTTGAATAGTTGCATAGCTTGACAATTGTCTGCTTAATAGCTTAAAATCTGTTAAGAAACAGATTTTTTAATGAGGATTGGGGATTGCAATACTATCTTGTTTTTGCTAAAGATAAAATGCTGTGCCTGCCTTGTGATTCTGCAATATCAACATTAAAAAAATTCAGTGCTCATTATCATTATAACACTCATGAGGATCGCAAATTTATTTTAAGATAAGGAACCACAAATTTATTTTAAGTTAGAGCAAAGGTATGAAATGTTGTATTGAAGAAATTAAAAGACAAAAAGCAAAGACAGTTCTTTCAAGCAACAATAAAACTTCAACTTATAAAGTAGCTTATATCCTTTAAAAAAAAAAAAAGAAAGAAACCATTCAGTGATGTAAAAAATTGTAGAAGAAAGCATGTTAGGATGTTAGGATGGCTAGACCCTGATAACATTTCAAAGTACAAACAATTGCCTCTTTCAGGGATAGTCAAAATTGGTCAGCAACATGAATTAGCCTTCAACTTCATGCAATACTTCAAAAGGACAATATATATTATTCAGTCTCTTTGGATGAATTAAGTGCTAACTATTCACTTGGTGCAGGTTGTATACTTCATTCAGGTCATAAAAGAAGTTTTTGTGTGTGTGTGTGTGTGTGTGTGTTTTTTTTTGTGTGTGTGTGTTTAACTGCTCAGAGTTACTCACTTTGGCCACTCTTGTGAACAAAATGCAGGAAACATGTATCTTCAACAATTTTCAAGATAAGTGCCATGAAGTTGGACTGAATTTGGTAAATTTAGCAGATGGATTTACATGTGGTGCACCTTCCATGACAGGAAACCATGAAGGGTTTAGTGCAAGGATTAAAAAAAGTATTAACAGGTCTAGATGCTCTCATTTCTTTTCATTGTATTTTACATCAGCAAAATCTCTGTGCTCAAGCTACTACTTTAAGTGACAGTTGGCAACAAGTTATAAGTATTGTTAACTATATTGGTGCAAATGCAACAAGGCATCATCAGTGTTGTCACATGCTAAAGTTGAAGGATAAGGTGTTCAGTGTGGATTTGCCAATATTCTAAAGTGCAATGGTCATCACAGGGACAGGTGTTAGCTAAAATTATAACTGTGTAAGAAAAGATAGTTAAGTTTAATGAAGAACAGAATGAGCAGTGTGAATTATTAAAAGAAGATTTCTGTAGGAATGTAACATTTCTGTGTGGTATCATCTCAAATCAAAGGGACTCGAATATTTCTTTGCAAGGTAAAACTATGTCTATATATATGTAGCAAAAAAGTCCAAGCTTTTCAAAAAAAAAAAAGGCTAACTTTTTTGAAAACACTTTTTCTTCATAAGGAAATTTAGGATGAACATTTTCCCCAGTAAACAAAAGTCAATGATGAGCAGGAGGACATATGCAAATCATTTAAAGAATATGCAGCTACTATAGACAACTAGAGAATATAATGAAAGGTTCACTAACTTGGAGAATCACAACATCACACTCAAATTAGCATTTCAACCTTACCTAGTTGATACTACCAGGGCACCTAAAGAACTACAGATGGAATTGCTTGAGCTCTCAGTAGATAACATTGTAAAGTCAGTGTTTGATGCTAAGAAAGATCCAATTAAAATATGACAAAATGCAATACCTTCGACAACATACTCAAAAATGCTTTTTTGCTTTATAACCATTTATTGCTGTGAATCCACATTCTCCTAGCCAACTCAAATCAAGACACCCTTAAGTTCACAGATGACTGATACCCATCTAAAGGATCAACTGAAACTGTGGGCATCTATGCTATACAAGCAAACATTTAAATGTTTCCAACAAAAAGCAGGCACAGCAATGTCATTCAAATGCTAGGAACTTTAAAATTAAAAAACGGTGTTCATTTTTTGAAATTATTAAGGACATAGTAGTTATGTTTTTAGAAAATAATGTACATTTTTAAATATATCTAATTGAAGTTTCTTCAATGTGGTCTCATTTGATTATAGCTGAATTAATGCAACCTTCCAACATGAAAAGGTACCCCACTCCTGCACTAATTATTGAAAGAGACCACAAGATTAGGCAAGATCAATACCTCAGGGACAGTGGGTCAAGTAAGAAGGTAAAAACTTGAGCACTGTAAACACTTAAGAGAGCAGAAGAGAGAAAGACAGGACTGAGGAAGAAAAGAGTGGATTTCAGCAGGACAAGTAGTAAGAAAGGAGACCGTTCATGTGGGTAGTAGTCCATCCTATACAAAAAAGTATGAAAAAGAAACCAAGTAAGATGGAGCTAAAAGGTTTATTTGATTTAGATGAAGAGGTTGCTGTTGATCTTGGAGGAGTTAATTTCAGTGAGGTCAAAGGGCAGAGGCCACATTTTAGGGTTTTGAGAAGTGAATGGAATTTGAGTGAATGGGGGAAGCAAGTGTGAAAGTGGATGAAGGAAGTATTGATGCTCCGTGAATCTAGAAATTAGTGGAAGTGATACAGGTTAAAAAAAAAAAAAATTAGTGGAATTTATATAAGATGTGCTGTCAAGGTAGGAAAACCAGTGAGTAATCCTATAATTCTATTTCTATCCATAGATAAAGCATTCTTTCTTAGATTTTTTAAGAATTTTTCTCCTAATATCGTAAGGAATCCATTGTACGTAATGAACTAACTTCTGTCCTATGGACTGAGAATGGCTTAGTTGTCAGAAGACTTGAGAAAATACTCACTCAAATGCTTTTCTGTGTTCTAATTGATGCATTAGCATCACTGAAGACTGCATTAGAAATACAGAGCTTTCTGTTCTGAATCAGTATTTCCACAATATGCTTTTAGAATTTCTACCCACGTTGAAGTTTTAAAGGCACTGATTTACAGAAATGATTATTAACCTTGGCTGTTCTTGAGGATCACATAAGGAATTTAAAAAGAATACTATATTGATGCTCAGACTTACCTTCAGAGGTCCTGAGGTAGGTCCTGCACATGGGCCAGGGCTCAGGTGCAACTTTTTAAAAGCTCACCAGGTGAATGAATGAGGTCAAGGTTAGGAACTGCTGGCCATTGGGTAACATGGAGCCTTGACTAGCATTTGAGAAAAAAGTAAACTCACTCTTTATCCATAAAATGGGGGCTATGATGCTTCCCAAATTCTTAGTTCAGTGGATGGCAGAAAGAAAAATGGTACAAAACACCACTAATTGCTTTGAGTTTGGTAGAGAAAAGTTGAACGTTTAAATGTTACACAATATAATTATGTGATAATGAAGACAAATTTGCAAATGCCTAATTGAAAGATAGAGAATAAGATGCAAAAGAAAATAAACCCTGAGAAAGATTTGTAGGAATTGAAATTAATAAAAAATAAATAATAAAGTGTATGCCTCTGTGAAAATACATTTAAACTGTCGCTTCCAGATGAATTTTAGTGTAATTTAGAATTGAGTACCTCCCTCTTAAGTTTTAGTTAAAGTCATAGATACTGAAATTTCTAATCTAAAAAAAAAAGATTTTTAAATTCTATTCTGGCTAGATTAATTATTAAAAGTCCAGTGGGTTCAATGAGCTATTTTAAAGACTTTATCTATACTACAATGGAAATAGGTATTTGTAACATTATACAGTTAAGGATAATCTGTGTACCTATTGGAACAGGAGTTGTTTAGGCCACAGGAAGACATTTCATTTGGGATGAATTACTACTTTATGTCATCTTTTAAATTCATAAGGAAATATGCACAGCCCGGAGTTTTTATTCCCTTTCCTTTTAGAATGAGTCACAGCTCAGAGCTTTCCCTCAGGAGGGACTGTGCATTGCTTGCTAGCTGTTGTGATCTTTTTCTTAGGTCATAGTCCTCCAGAGTTTTGATGTACTTTTCTAGACCACTCTTTCCCTCCTTTCACAGGAATCTAGGCTGAACCATTGCAAAAATATTCACTCGGTGGGAGGTGCCTGTGGCTCAGTGGGTAGGGCGCCAGCCCCATATACCGAGTGTGGTGGGTTCAAACCCAGCCCCAGCCAAACTGCAACAAAAAATAGCTGGGCATTGTGGCGGGCACCTGTAGTCCCAGCTACTCAGGATGCTGAGGCAGGAGAATCGCCTAAACCCAGGAGTTGGAGGTTGCTGTGAGATGTGGCGCCACTCTACTGAGGGGGATAAAGTGAGATTCTATCTCTAAAAAAATAAAAAGATAAAAAAATCCACTTGGTATTTGCGCTGTGCTTTAACAGTTGTTTTCTCCCTTAACCCTCACTAAAATCATGTATAATACACAGAGGAGAGCTGATGGTTCTAACTTATGAATAATAATTGATGTTTCAAAACACTGCGTTCACTCGAGTCTTTGAAAATGCAATTTATTGCTAGTAATGGCCAAATTTTGTTGAGAATATCCAGCTCTCGAACCTGGGTTTTGTTAAGCAACCCAAGTGGTTCCTCCTTGCACTTTCTTTCACTTAACATTCCGTCCTACAGTTTCCCTGGTTCCTCCCTTCCCCAGTTGATTTTCTCTCATTCCCCCTTTCATCTCCCATTTTTCTTTAATCCTATGTCATTTGCTATTTCGTTCTCTTACACTTATTTCTTCCTCTCTCTATATTGCAAAATCCTAGTTTCAATCATAGCCTTATCTACCCCGAATTGAAATCTTTATACATTCCTGTCCATATCATGATAATGATAAGTTGAAAATGAAGAGTAGCTGAACTGTTGATATTTTGTTAATATTTCATTAGACCCAAATAACTGAGGAGTGTGCACTGTTTCTTCTGGGGCCGTTGATAGCTTTCAAGAAGCATCTTATACATTAGACTTTATTAAACACAACTTTTCTCTGTGCTCTTTGAGTTCTGGTTTCTTTCCCCAGTAAAAGCAAAACCCAGATATTTTATCAAAATGACAGTGTGGTATTCATTTTTCAGATTTCTAGTTCTTGGAAGGGTGCCTTCAAAAGCCACAAAGTCCTTTAATTGTCCCGAGCACCTGCTTCAAAATATCTCAGTGTTAAACTATTTGTTTTTTCCCCTTAGAAGACCATAGTACAAGTTCTGTTAACATTTTGACACCACGCCAAAATATACAACATTCATTTAAGATTGAGTACTGAAGGCCCTATTCACCATTTTTTTAAGAGAAGAAAAAAAGGGAATAACGGTCTTTCACACTTTCCCTCTGTAATTATACATGTAAAACTATTCTTGATTCATCTACCTAGCAGATGGAAATATTGGGAGTCTTTACTACATAATTCACTCATAATTTCCAGCAAAAAAAAAAATATTGATTTTATTCATTTATCTTGGATTTCTTTTGCCTCTTTTTTACATGGCATTCAGGTGCAAAAATAAAAAAAAAAAAAAAAAACTCTTTATATTAGTTAAATCAGTCATGCATATAGGTAGGTGCCTCATACTTGGAATAAGTGCCACTGGACATGTAACCACAGCTCTGGCCAAGTACACATAGCTGCCCTTGTTTTATCAGGCCCTCTGCTCTTCAATGTGCCCACAGTTCCTGGATCCTGGATACCTTTGAAAGGAAGGTATGCTGGCGTTGTGTGATTGCTGACCTGTCATTCTTAAGCTGCACAGGCTCAAAGTGCCCTCTGCTATTCTTCCTCTGGGCTTTCCTGTGGAAGGATATTGGTGAGTATCTCTGGGAAAAAGTTAAAAGATATTTTCATTGAATTTAAGTTGTAGGAATTGAAAAATCTATACATGAGTGTGTATGGAGAAATGGATGTGATATAATCACACACACACACACACACACACACATACACATAAATCAATTATTGCATTCATCATGCACACAGCTTCCTTCTGAAATCCTTGCCCAGGTATTCCTGTTCTCTGTATAATCTAATCTGGACTTATGAGACTGGGGCTAACTCAAAGACAACCTTCTACAGACTGGCCAGTGATCTAGGCCATGATGGTTTTCAAACAGAGAACTTCAATGATGAATGATTGAACCAAACAGCTCCTCTTGAAGAACAATAAGAAATACAAATAATGTGTCAATGGTGGCAGATAAGTTAGAAGAAAAGAGCCATAGTTTTTACAATGAAAAAGTAAGTAAGCTATCTTACCCAATTGCCTCTTAAAACTTGGATATCTAATTCCAGGTCCTTATCTTCCACCATACTTTAAGTTATGTCTTCCTCTGGCCCAAGTCACTAACTCCTGCCAACATTTATAACTGCTCTATCCTCAAATCACTATTTTAAAGGGTCAGTTCAGTTATTGCCATCATCATTATTCTGTGACCTTCATGAAGACTTCCTGCCTCATTAGTCTTCTGCTTCTTCCAAAGCCATAAGTTTTCTCTTTTATTCATTTCTCTCCTATGTGGGATAGATTCCCTTATACTTAATGAAGGAATAACATTCCCTAAAAGATGAATTTACCTGCCCCTCTTTTTGTTGTAAGCATCTAGCAAATCCTTAAAAGGGATGAACCTGCTTTCTTTGGACCTGCACACTGGTAGATGGACAGTGTTAGAGAAATTCATACAATAGGATGGATCAGTTTCAGTAGAAATTTAGGATGACCAGAAAGTAAACTCCATCACTTGGCAGTTTGTCAACATTTCTTTGGTCAACTCACACTTAACCCCTGAAGTCATTTTTTGAAACATTCTTCATAGTCCTCAACCTTACTTCCCTTATTTCCTACCATTCCAAAGCAGATGGAAACCCCTTCATCTTTCCAAGAAATACCCTATCAAATTTTCCTCCTCCACACCTAACCTTTTTGTAAGGTTAATAATTACACTTCCCCCCCCTGTATTTCCCATTTATTTTCTGCTTTTGAGAAATATTGCATTAAATTTTTCTCACTTTTATTGATTTAATGTCTCTTTCAATTGGGCCTTTTTCCATTGATTTTGGGTCTCTTTGTTTAAAAAATTCTGAGTATTCAAGCTGACAATTTTATAAATGCTCCTTTACCCACCTACCAGAATTAACAAATAGTTAATACTTTATAGTTTGTTTACAGATTTATACTTTATAAAAAATATAAAAACTATAAAACAAATATACATTGTTCCCTTTCTCAATATTAGTTCTCCCCCATCTCTTCCTATTTCTAGCATTTCTTTGAGTTTAAAATTTTTTTTTATAAATAACATTATGCAGCATGTGTCTGAACTTTGATTCAATATTATGTTGTGAAATATATTCATGTTGATACATATGGTACATTATGTTTTTTCATTATATGAATATAGTGATATAGCTCTTCTATCTTCTTTTTATTACTATAAATGATGCTGCAATGAACATCTTTCTATTGGTTTCCCCTGTTGGGTTCTTACTATGCTGGGTCTGGCCTTATTCCTTGCCAGGTACCAACCTACTTCTCTTTCTAACCTCAGAATCAATTTATCAAAGAATTACCTATACTTGGTGCAATTTTCTCATCTTTTACTTACTCCTTGCATTCCTTTAATTTGTCTTGCTGCCCTATAATCTCTGCAAAATTGCTCTTCCTTCATCAGAAGTCACTAGAAAAGATGAGCATGTGATGTACAATGCATGATACATGGATTCTGTTGTCACCCTCCCTTGTTTTAAATCTCTAGATCCAACATCCATTTCCCCAGAGGCCATAAAGTCAACTTTAAGGTACCAATAGATCTAATAGCAACAGTAACACACTTCTAATGTTCCATACTTAAAAGTTTTAAAGCATTGTGGCATCTCACAGATAAAGAGAGGAATTAAGTACTATTGATTAATTATAACTTGAGGGAGCCTGAAGCAAACAAGATGATTCAATGAATTATTCAGAGTTGCATGTAAAATTCAATGCATGGAAAATATCACCTAGCTCTAATTCTTGTATGTACTTATTCCTTGAGAAAAAATAATATTGAGCTATGTGCTCATTGAGGTTGTACCAAGTTCAATGAATGCCACACAGAAAACGTCTCTATGCTTGCTCTTCTGGGACTCACACTCTAATGAAAACAACAGGTGTGGGAAGGTTTGTACCGAGTGCAAAGTGATTCTCTCATAACTCCATGATGGGGAAGACTGACTGCTCAGGGGAGAATGGGGAGCATTAACCTAGGGGAAACTTTAGATGACACTTAATGGATGAGGAGGAAATCACTTGAGAAAGAAAAGCATAAAAAGGATGTTTCAGGTAAAGGGGGGCAACGTGAGTCTGAGAGCACATGGGGTGTGGGAAGATGAGGTTGTGGCTTGACACAAAGTAGGCACACTCAATAAATATTTGGTGAAGTGGGAATATGAATGAAGAGGGGGGAACAGGCACTTGCTACTTAGAAGATAAGAAAGCCAACAGTAGCTGTCTGGTTCGGTTGAACTGTTCTGATTCATTCTGAAAGGAGGATAAAAAAAGGAAGATATGGAGTAATTTCTGTCCTCCGTGTCACTTTACACAAAATGATCAAAAAGTTGTTTATGAAAATTCATTATCTTGAATTAATTATGTTTTAATTACATAATGTTTTTCATCTACAAATATAATAATACAGTATATATTATTATGCAAAATCCATTTCTATGTTATTTGAAAAATACTGAAGTTGGTGGGAGAGAACAGTGGAAGGTATGCTGAGTGAAAATGTTCACATAATTTAATGGCTAGAGACTGTCCTTGCTGGCCCTAGAACTCTACTTTGCTCATATTTTGGTTTCTGTAAGGAGAAACAAAGGAAGTAGGAAAGCAATTTCCCTCCATCTTGGCCACAGCAAAGCACTATGTTAGCCAGAGTCATCCATACAAATTCCATGACTTAGACCACATGAAACTGGAGGGAATCCTTAAAGCATTATCTATCTCCTGCGTTTAAAGAGTATACAACTGAGAATTGGAGCCATGAAAACACTGTACACTACAGACTAGTGGATGTTGTTGGGTAGATTGATAGAGAAGTAATTTAAAGTCTGCATTTATAAGTTCTTCTGGGGGGGAATTATACTTTTTAATCAGTGAAGAAAAGCTATATTGCTAATTAACTTGCCTTCTGTAAGATGACAATAATTTCTACCTTATGAGGTTGAACTGAGGATTAAATTTTTTAAATATTATGTGTGAGCAGTCACACAGTAAAAGCCTTCCCAATAGTAGCTGTCATCATCATCATTATCATCATCAATAATATTATCATTATTATTATCATCATTATTTATGCACATCAACTTTAGTTTTTTGAAATATTTGAGGTGGCTTTCATTAAAAGATACAACTACATGAAAGCTATTAGAATAGGAATAAAAATAAAAAATAATAGGAATAACATTTCTTTAAAAACCTAAGTATTAAATTTCATTTTGAGCTTTTGCCCAGGCAAAAATTTATGTATAATTCCGTATATAATAATTATTATTTGATAATAGGAAAAATATCTGTTATTCAGAAAGACAGATTTTTTTTCCTTGGCACTGAAGTATGAATGCCATTTCTTACAAATATAGTTTATAAATGATAATAAATAACATAATTGACGTGTACTCAGCAATGGTTTTACAGAAAATCCCAAAGATTTCTTTGTTGTTCCAAAAACAATGGGTATATCATTGTGCTATAATTTAGTAAAAATATTTACAAGTGAGTTGCTTAACTTCCAATCATAGAACCCCAAAGTAGGAAGTACCTTATATTTCCTAGAGAAAGAAATGTATCTCGAGGTAGTGGTTCTCAGAGTTGAATATGTATCAACATTCCTTGAGGAATAGGTTATAAAGCTCTAGTTCCAGAGCTACTGAAGAAGATTTTCCTCAGGCTGGATCCAGGCATGCATATTTTTTCCTATTTTTAAAATTTTGATAAAATATACATAATATAAAATTGACTACCTTCACTATTTTTAAGCGTGCAGTTCAGTGGTATTGAATATACTCACAATACCGTGCAACCATCACCACCATCTATCTCCACAACTTTTTCCATCTTGTAAAACTAAAACACCATATGCATTAAATGCTAACTTTCCACTCCCCCAGCCCTAGCAACTAGTATTCTACTTTCTATGTCCATGATTGTGACTACTCTAAGTACCTGACACACTTAAAGTCGTGCAGTATTTGTCTTTTTGTAATCAGTTTACTTAGCATTAAGTCCTCAAGATTCAACCTTGTTGTAGTATTTTGAAGAATTTCCTTCCTTTTTAAGGCTGAATAGTATTCCATTGAATAATATCCCATTGTAATATTGTAATGCTTTCATCCATGTTTTCATTGATGGACACTGGGTTGTGCATATGTTTTAGACATTCTAAATAATGCTGCTATAGACAGAGGTGAAAGACTCCACTTTCAATTATTTTGTAACTAATGGGAGATGATGAGAATTATAGGAAATACCCCCAGTTCCTTCACTGTTTTCTAGGACATTTCTGAGATGTTTTCTCACAACTCGTAGAAGGTGCCCAGCAGGAGATTCCCTGAGAGGATCTAGAGGATTCTTGCTCTGCTGGTGATAATGATGAAAGCTCAGGTGTGACTGTCCTCTGTAGGCTAGGTGTGACTGTCCTCTGTAGGCTAGAGTTAATGATGGCAGATGATGCTCTAAACTCTACTTTTGATTTCAGAAGGAATGAGAGACGTTTATAGCTGCAGAGTCTACATATTGGCATTCAACTTTTAAAAACAAGTGGACATAATTTCTATAACAAACAACAAAGCTAAAAAGGCAGCCAAGATGCATGAACCCTCAGGGGTTTGTGGCAATGGCTAACACACCATGTTGTTCCCAGGGGCAAGATAGATGGCCATACAGTGAGGGCATGGCTTAATTCATCTATGAAAAAAATAAATACATAACAAACTGATGTGTAGGCAGCTATCAGCCACTGTAATGGAAGACTATGTAATGTCTCACACAGGGTATGAACTGGCACTGAGACCATGGGACCATCCTGGTGCTTCTAATAGATGGGATAAATAGACTAAGTGATAAATAAAATCCTGGCCCAGGTTCACCTCACACTGGTCTAGAGGGTCCATAAGTCACATCCTACAATCATTTTCCTAGCTTCCTAGTGTATAATAGAGATGCACAGTGGATCTCTCTGGCAGAATCCTAACATCATTCCCTGGCCTATGGAGTAATAGCTATTATGGGAGGAAAGGCCAAACTGAAGTTCACAAATGTTCCCATTCCCCTTAGCCAAGATGGTACTGTAACAACAATATTACATCTGGGTGGAATGGTGGAGTTTAATGCCACCCTAAAAAACAAAAGATGTAGGAGCGCTGATGTTTATTATTTCCTCATTTAATTCATCAGTAGGGATCTGGCAAAAACCACATGAGTTATTGCAAATGAAATGTTCTACCATAAACTTGATCAAGCGTGGCTACAATCATAGCTGCTGTGCTGGAAGCGGCACCTTTCCTAAAGCAGATCTGTCCAGCCTCTGCACCTCAGTCTGCAGCAGCTGATCTGGTGATTGGGTAGTTTTTAATGCTCATGAAGCAGGAGGATGAAAAGTAGTTTGCATTTTCCTGGGACAGACAGCAGAACTACTCATAGCATTGACTAAGCACTGCATTCACATTTTTTTGATCTTTTACGATATAATTCTCAGGGGCTTCAACTTCTTGACATTACATAGAATATCATGCTGGTCATTATCTTGATGTCATGATGCTAATCACATCTATATCTTAGTCTGGGGACCCCCAGAAGACCCTGAGATGAAGTTTCAAGATCTATTAGCTTATTTGGAGAGTGAGGACAGAAGATTGGTAGAGGAATGGGGAATGAGACAGAACGGAAAAGAAGATGGTAAGTTACCATTGCAAGTATAGGAGTATCATCTCACTGGGACTCAGTGCATTATGATACCTTAGTTTTCTCACTCTAGGACTGAAAGTGCTGGGTGATAAACAAACTCCCCTCTGTTACCTGCCTGGATCCAAATCCTAAATCCATTTTACCAGTAATTACTGCTGTCCCTGCCTGAAGCATGGCTTTATGGACCTGGCAGTGCACAGCTCGTGATGAGCAGCTACGGATTCTATGCACTTGATGTCAGCGTCTGCTATGGCCCTGCAACATATCAAGAGAAGGTTTTCAGACAGTGAGTAGTTCTCTGGGCTAAGTCGTTCCCATTGGGGATTTCTCGTAACTGAGCACAATATCCTTATCTGTCACGGACACGCCTAACATCATGGGATATCCTAGGTCATGTGGCTCGAGTGGCAGGGCAGCTTGTAACATTGTCCACACCTCCTGCAGAGTCTTCTGGTGTTCCAGGCCCTCCTGAAAACTAGGAGCCTTCTCAGTCAACTCATAAAAAGGTCAGAGCTTATCTCTCGCCCTCTGAACACATGCCTTTGTATGGCATCCAGGGAACTTGCTACTTCTTGCTCGCCAGGTATAGCAGATGCAGCTGGTGTCCCACCCATATCTCATTGGCTCTTACTACAGACAATCGCTTCATATGCCCCTTGAGTTCTGTCAGCAGCTACATATTTTCAGCCATATGGTTTCTGTGGAAACCCTACTTTACCTATGTGCATGGCGGGCCAGAAATGCCAGTGAATTATTGCCCTTGCCCTGGGACCACTCAGTTAAAGACTGAGGCTTAGCACTTGAAATCAGCAAGAAGGGACCTCGGTAGTTAAATTGAAGGAGGCAATGACCCTATGCTTGCCTGACCCTGAGAGCTACTGCCCCCAAGTAACTCCTTACTGGAAAAAAAGCATTATAATGTGAATTAACCATTTTTAGTGATCTTCATCATTACCTTTGATTCTGAATTTCATTCTTCAACCTTAGTGCAATGAATTCTATCAGGTTTTCTTTGGGAAAGAAAAGTATTTTACCCTCATTTTGAAGAATATAGTTTGCTGGATATGGAATTCTGTTTGGACATAATTTTTTTCACTGATTTAAAAGCATCATTTGGTTATCCTTTGGCTTTCCTTATTTATTGACAAGAAATCAGTGGTAATTCCTGCCTTTGATATTCTATATTTAATGCTACATGTCTTTTTTCCTCTTCTAACCTCTTTTAAGGCTTTCCTTTAAAAAAAAGTTGTGCCTTGAGTGTTTTTATTCTGCTTGATGTTTTATGAGCTCCTTGGAGATGTAGATTATAGCTTTCATCAGATTGGAAAATTTGGTGCCATTATTCTGGGCATTACCTTCTCCGGGATCCCTGTCTCTTTTCTTGGCTCCTCTTGCAGTTATAGTAAATCATGTGATGTTATCTCATTGATTTCTGAGACTTCGTCCTTTTTTTAAATCACCTTCACCTTTTCTACACTTCCCTCCCTTACTTCATTCTCATAATTTCTTTTGTGTCTTCAAGATCATTGATCTTTTCTTCTATGGAGTATACCCTGCTTTTAAGCACAAGTAGTGAGTTTTGATTTTGAATATTTTATAATTCAGCTCGAAATGAGCTTGTACTTTTATTTTCCTTCCTAACTTTATTGTGTTCATGTTTTCCTTGAAGTCCTCGAATGCATGTATAAGAGTAATTTTGAACTCTTTGTATTTTAATTCTATTGCCTCTGTCATTTTAGAGTCTGTTTCTATTGACCTAACTTTTACAGTTATTGGTCACATTTTTTGACTTCTCATTTGTTGTCATTTTTATTTGAATGATGGACATTGTGGTTCATTACACCAGTGCATGTCTGAGTTTTACTGTCTTTCTTTAAAATACATATAATGGGTATTTTTTGTTGCTGCCTTTTTTTTTTTTTTTTTTTTGGAAGTCGTAGTTAAGTTTGTTGCAGATCAGCTTGGTTCTAAGTTTTGCTTTACAGAGCTTTGTTATAGCTTATCCTTTACTTTGGAATTACTTTAGTCCCACTGCTAACACCTGGACTATTTGTGGTCTCTAATGTCCCAGGTATTTGCTAAAGCCTCTTTTCTTTGGCTAGACAGAGCTTAAACACGTCCCTAGTCATTGGATTTTTTTCAGGTTTATTTCAAGTAGCTATAGTTGGTCTGACTTTGTAGAATTTTATATATGCATTTACAGTTTAGTAATCAGCGAAGGCTTAAGGGAACGCCTACGCAAGCTTCTAAAGCTGTTTGTATCAAAAACTCTTGCTAACTCAGCCTCCTCAAACTCCAGTTGCTGTCTGCTCAACTCCCCGTGACTACTATACTCTGCTTACATTTATCCTCCATGCACTATGGTCTGGAGACCACCTTGAAGGAGAAAACTGGGCTAACTTTGTATCCCTTCTCTCATGGGTATGATTCTGTTCTTCTCATCATCCAATGCATGAAAAAAGCTGCTTTCTGGTTGTTTAATAGGTGGGAGAGTCTGGTACCAGTTACTAATGATCATAAGATAAAAATCTAATTTTGTCTGTTTTTCTACGTGTATTAAAAATAATAAAACTTAGTCATTCCACTTATTTTTTAGGCATAGATTTACCCAAGGTTTCTATTCATTTTTGAGTCAGTTATAATTCTCTATGAAATTTTTTATTTATTTAAAGTTTTCATAAGCTTATTCTGTAAAGACATTCATGGTATGTTCTTAGTACTTTTTAAAATATTTGGAAATTTTAAATATTTCTCTAAAAATTCTCTTCTATCAGGACAAATATTTATATATTTTTAAGTATTAAAGAAAGATTTTCTATTTTATTAATTTATTCCCCAAAAACAACTTTTACATTTTATGTTTTATTGTTATAGTTTTATATTTTATTTATTTTACTTTTGTTTCTTAGTTTTCCTTTTTTTTTTTTTTTTGTTAGAAACAAGTCACCCTCGGTAGAGTGCCCTGGCATCATAGCTCACAGCAACCTCTAGCTTCTGGCCTTAGGTGATTCTCTTGCCTCAGCCTCCCAAGCAGCTGGGACTACAGGCACCCACCACTACACCCAGCTATTTCTTTTTTGTTGCAGTTTGGCTGGGGCCGGGTTCAAACCCGCCACTCAGTATATGGGCCCGGTGCACTACTCACTGAGCCACAGGTGCCGCCCTGTATTTTTGTTTTCTATTTCGTTTTTTTCAGCCTCATCATTTCTTTCCTTTGATTGTCTTTGAATTTGTTTATTAAGTTCTTTAGTTCAATGCTTAACTTATTAATTTTCAGTCTTTTTCTAATGTTTTCCATCAAGACTATACAATTTTTTATAAATGCAGCTGAGCTCTATTCCTCAAGTAAAAGCATTGTTGCTCAGTTCTAAGTATGTTCTAATTTCCAGTATTTTACTGAGATTTTTAAATTATTTTTAAATGTTCTTAAATTTCTAATATTATATAATTTCTTCATTTTTAATTTTTTTAATTAAGATGCTGCACATGCCCTAAAATTCACTTTTTAAAAATATATACTTCTGTGATTTTTAGTATTTGCAATTTTACATAGCTCATCAATATTTAATTTCAGCACAATTTCATGACTCCCAAAAGCAAACCCCTTAAAAATCACTTCCATTTCTCCTTCTCCCCAGCCCCAGGAAAATACTGACTACTTTCTGGGTCCATAGATTTGCCTATCCTGGAAGTTTCTTGACAAAGGGATAATGTATTTTGTGTCATTTTGTGTCTAGCTTCTTTCACTTTGCATAGTATTCTCAAGTTCATCCACAGGGTAGCATGTATCAGTATTTCGATCATTTTTATGGCTAAAAAACATTCTATTGTATGAATATACAAAATTTGTCTATTCATTAGTTGATGGACAATTGTGTTATTTCTACTTTGGGGCTATAATATGCAAAGCTGCTCTAAATATTCATGTGCATGCTTTTGTCTGAAAATATGTTTTTGGTTTCTTGGGTACATGAGAGTGGAATTGCTATCATATGGTAATTCCATGTTTTTCTTTTTGTGGATCTGTCAAATTGCTTTCCTATGTGGCTTCACCATTAGACATTCCCACCAGCAATGTATGAGGCTTCCAATTTTTCCACATTTTTGTTAGCACTTTATATTCTCCATTTTTTTGGTTAGAGCAGTGCTAATGTGTATAAATTAGTATTTCATTGTGGTTTTAATTTTCCCAGTGACTAATGAAGTTGAATATTTTTACATGTGCTGATTGGCCATTTATATATCTTATTGTCTTTGGAGGAATATTTGTTCACTTCTTTTGCCCAGTTTTTAAGTGGGTTATTTTTCTTTTAATTGTTGAGTTATATAATATTATACTATCTAGATATGTCTCTTATAAGAATATGATTTGAAAAATTCTACAGTTTTCTTTTTCTCTTGCTCTCTCTCTCTCTATTTTTTTTTTTTTTTCTTTTGTGAAGATGAGGTCTTGCTATGCTGCTGAGACTGGTCTCAAATCCCTAGGCAGGTGTCCTCCTGCCATGGCCTCCCAAGGTGCTGGGATTACAGGCATGAGTCACTGAACCTGGCTCTTTTTACTTTCTTAATAGTGTCTTTTGAAACACAAAGTTTGTTGATTTTGACATAGTCCCAATAATTTTTCTCCTCTATTTGTGCAGTGCTATATCTGGAAACTATTGTCTAATATAAGGTCAAGAAGATTTACAACAATGGTTTCTCTAAGAATTTAATCAATCGGGATGAATTTTCACTTTAACAAAAATTACTTTTTTCAAAGCGGAAAGGGATTTAAAATAGGGAATTAGGATTTGCAATAGGAGTTTAGACCAACTCACAGTAGCTTAGTGCTGGCCCACCAGGGAGCCCCAGCAGAAAGGCAGGGAAGCAGGAACCTATCACCTAGACCACAGGTCCCAGGGGCACACTTCTTAGGTAGGATTCAGGGCAAGGAGTTGCATCTACAATGGTTGGCTTTTTAGTCGTGCTTTCCCAGCAGACAATGATTAGTCCTCACTTTGCCTCTTTACTCCAAGAACATCAGCTAACACTACTACAGAAAAACCCAGTCTTTTAAAATAGTGATGTTTGCCTTTCTTCTATTTTCCAAATCTCTCACCAGTATAGGTGATGGGATAAAACTAGAGTGTATGTAGCTGCAAAGGACTCTAACAAACATGATTTTTTAACTTCATAGCCACCACAGCACAGAAAAGCACATTAGAAGAAGTATGGAATAAATATTGAATACAAATTCACTGTATTCATCTCACTGTGGATAATAATAGAGACACTCAAAGGGGGGAATTCTTTAGAGACCTGTATTTGGGTTATATTGGGAAAGCGAATCCACCCCAGACAATAAGGGGACCCTCCAAGGGAAGAGATTGAAAAAACTATTTTCCTAAGAAATTTTTCATAGAAAATATTCATTAGGAGACCCATTGGCCAAAACAAAACTATAAATACACATTTCTTTTTTCTTTTTATTTTATTTTATTTTATTTTTATTTATTTATTTATTTATTTATTGTGGAGAAGGGCGGGGAAAGAAGGCAGGGGAAGAGGTGCATGACAGGGTCGGGCCAGTGGCATGGTACCACATTGGCTGTATCTAGGTAGAGGCAGTTTCAGGTTGGGCCTTGCTGAGTCATTGCTACGTGGAAGTAGCTCGATGGATCTACTTCTAGTCAGGCTCGGGAAGTTGCACTAGGCCTCAGGCACATGGCAGGGCCCAACAACTCCCTCTTTTGTTTTTTGTATGGCGGATAAACATAACCCCTGTCTTAGGTTGCCTGCTCTTGCAGTTTCAGTCTTACCCGTCATGGGGATACAAAATAAATACACATTTCAAACTACATTATTATCTGTGATTTACTTTTT